>JABUQX010021904.1:55000-62500 GCA_015478945.1 Trachelipus rathkii
TAAAGAAGGAAGATTAAATACCCAAGTTGGAAAAAACAGAAGATGCGTAAGGAGTTCTACAGAAACAGAGTGGCGGAAAGAAGGAGGCACCACAACGAAGATTTCCGATGAAAGATGATCAGCTCTGTCTGAAGCAAGGCATCAAATTCGTCGCCGTATTGTCAAATAGAAAAGGCACCATCCTCTGACAAAGATCCTTTTTTTATTGTGAGGATACATGAGGAGACGTATTCTTTATATTTCACCAGTTAGCCTGAATTAATTTCCTTGCCAGCCATCAAGTGTCTTTACCAGTTTGACGTCTCTTTAGGCGGTGCTGGTCTGCATTACGAATGAAAAACGGAACAGATTAAAATCTAGAGATGAAAATTTATTTATGTTCCCTGGGAGCTATACACTACAATAAAACTATTTCAATTTTTGATATAATGCATCAGCTCTGTAATCAACGAAGTGGTTTTCCCCTTATAACTGGCAAGGTTAAGGAAAGAGGTTGGTGGGATTCGTGTGAGAGTGAGTCCTCATTTTGCATTCTGGAAACATAGGGAAGGAATGTATTTTACTTCATTCAATTTTTATGGTTGAAGTCTTACAACAGACAGAGTATATGTACTATATTAGGTATACAAGTATATATTATATATATATATATAGTATATACTAAATATATATATATCGTATTATATATATAATATATAATATAATATATATATATATTAATATATAGTATATATATAAAGTGATGTGTTTATGAAGAAAGAGCCAAATATATTCTAAGCTCGAAAAGTTATCCAAGTTTCAAAGAGATCGGAGAAGAAAGAAGAAGAAGGAAGGAAGGAAGATGAAGAAGGAAGACTCCCGCTATTGCAAATATGGCTCTTGGTTACACGTGTTTGCTGCAAAATATAACCAAAGAGCTTAATCTATTTACGAAGGACACGCTCAACCATTTGTGTGTCTGTGTGTGTGTCTGATGCATTATGTAAGGTAATTTTGGTGCGTGTGTATTTCATTTACGTAACATTACTAATGCTTTTAGACGTACAGAGTCTTAATAAATGTCTAGATAAAGCTATCTTCCCTTGTTAGTTCATTATGCTCATATATATATAGTAATATATAATATATATAATATATTATATATACTATTAGTAGTATATATATATATATATATATATATATAATATATATATATTAGGAGGGATACTTTCCTAAAAGCATCTCTCTCTTTATAGAAGAACTTTACATTGGTTAGTTTAAAAAAAAATTAGTCTATTTAAAAGTTAAACCCTGCAAAGGGCACTAATATACAGTTTCAACCAATAAAGAGCAGCAACTGATTACAAACGCAATCTCGAGTAAAAAACAATATCAAACAAAACTTGCGAACAAAATTTAAACCATTTCTTCTACGTATTAATTCCTAGTTAAATGATAATAAAGGGAGCAAGGGCAAGTCTCACACAAATATCATTTGATTCCATTAATAATTTTGTATGTTTGTTTCGCTTGTTTCATTTCCGAATTATTTTGAAAATAAATATTTAAGCAAAATTATTAAAAAAAAAATAACAAATCTTTCTCATCGCCTAATTTAATATATTTTTTGCTTAAATAACAAAATACCAATATTTTATGTATGAAATAACATTTACATTTGCATACACATAAACAAGACACACAGGACACACCACACACACACACACACACACACCACCACACACACACAACACACACACACACCACACACCACACACACACACACACACTATAGTATAGTATAGTATAGTATATATATATATATAATATAAATATATATATATATATATATATATATATATATACTTAACTATATAATATACTATATATATATATATATATATATATATTTATAATACACAATATATATATATATATATATGAACACAGAATGGAATGGAATGAGAAAAACCTCAAAGAAAGAACTAAAATTTTAAAGGAAACTTATAAAACAGCAAGAAAGAAAGCCGATGCTATAGAATGGGAAGAACATAGACATGCCCAACACTTTAAAAAAGAAGTACTGAACAAGGCCTTTATCAATAAAGAAAAATCTATAGAAACAATTGCGAGGGGATTTTTGAAAATAAATGACGAGAGAACTCTGATTACAGCTCAGGATTGGTGCTTAAGAACCAATTGGTTCAAAAAGCATATCGAAGGAGTCGATGGCTCTGATAAATGTAGGATGTGTGGGGAATTCTCAGAGACTGTGCCCCATATATTGTCCGGATGTGAGACTCTGCTACGTATGGGACTATATACGGAAAGACATAATACCATATGCAAACTCATTCATTACAGACTCTGCAAACTATATAATATTGATACTCCTAATAATCATTGGAAATTTATTAGTTGATAATGATCATGTTCAAATTCTTTATGATTTTGGCATACCCACTGACATATTTGTACCAAATAATAGACCGGATATTGTATTAATTAATAAACCAACAAGAAAATGTCAGTTAATAGAGGTTGGAGTCCCATATGATGGAAAAGTAGCCCTCTACGAAAGAGAGAAAGAAATAAAATACCAAAGACTACGATACACCATCAGAAGGATGTGGGAGATGGATGAGGTAGAGGTAGTGCCGGTGGTGGTGGGGTCTCTTGGAGCGGTAAAAACATCGCTAGTGACATACCTAGAAAAGATCCCTGCAAAGATCGGAACAGAGGAGGTAGCTATGGAAGCCATTAAAGGGAGCCTTAGCATAATAAGGCTAGTCTTGGGGAGCTGAGTGTGCGGTGCTATGCTCTGGAAGCCATTAAAGGGAGCATGTATCAATAAAGTACCCCTTAAAAGAGGGTTTAATACAAAAAAAACATCACACACACATATTAAAACAAATAAATTTACATACATATATATATATATATATATATTATATATATATATATATATATATATATATAATAATACTTTGCATATACTACTACTAATTTATATAATAATTTATATATATATATATAGTTATATATATAGATATATTATACTATTATATATATATATATATACTATATATATATATATATATATATTTATATATATTAATATATATGTATATAATATATATTATATATTATCATATATTATAATATATATATATATATATATATATATATATATATATTATATTATATATATATATAATATATATTATATATATATATATATATATATAATATGTTATATATATTATATATATATATATATATATATATAATATATATATAATATATATATATATATATATATATATAATATATATATATATATACTATATTATATATATAGTATACTACTAGTATAATATATTTTACATGTATATAGATGTTAAATATTGCATAATAATTGCAATTATAAGATGATAAAGAAAGAACATATAATTAGGAAGGTAAAGAATTAACTGCCTTCTCCGTGATTGAACCACCGCCATGTTCGACTGAGGACAATATACCCGGTGCGTTACGATCGAGCTATCCTCCAACCCAAAAAAGTTGGATTTAAGAACAATTATAAAGCAACCGAGCTCCCTTCAAGGCGACATCACCAGGTGTCCAGCCTGTCCATATCCCTCATTCTTTATAATTGTTTCTGTTAACATCTTGCATATAATTGCATTATATTAGATTTTAAAAGAAAGAACTATAATAGGAAGGTAAAGAATTAACTGCCTTTCTCCTGGATTGAACCACCGCCATGTGGCGAACTGAGGACAATATACCCGGTGCGTTACGATCAAGCTATCCTCCAACCCAAAAAAAGGTTGGTAATCCCAATATTTTTCTGGAAGCAAACCGAGCTCCATTCAATGCGACATCACCAGGTGTCAGCCGTGTCCTATCCCTCGTTCGTATATTGTAGCATGGTTGGCCTTTTATAATTGTTCTTTGAGATCCAACTTTTGGGTGGAAGGATAATGCTCGATCGTAACGCACCGGGATATTGTCCTCAGTCGCAACATGGCGTTGGTTCAATCCCGGAGAAAGCAGTTAATTCTTTACCTTCCTAATTATTATGTTCTTTCTTTAACATCTTAAATAATTGCGATTATTGCAATATTTAACATCTACATATTATTAAGAACGAGGAAACAGGCTGGACACCTGGTGATGTCGCCTTGATGGAGCTACGATTGCTTTTTATAATTGTTCTTGAATCCAACTTTTATGGGTTGGAGGAGCGCTCGATTCGTAACGCACCGGGTTATATTTGTCCTCAGTTCGCAACATGGCGGTGGTTCAATCCCCGGAGAAGGCAGTTAATTCTTTACCTTCTATTATATGTTCTTTCTTTAACATCTTATATAATTGCGATTATTATGCAATATTTAACATCTACAGTATAAAGAACGAGGATAGGACAGGCTGGACACCTGGTGATGTCGCCTTGATGGAGCTCTGGTTGCCTTTATAATTGTTCTTGAATCCAACTTTTTTTGGGTTGGAGGATAGCTCGATCGTAAACGCACCGGGTAATATTGTCCTTCAGTCGGCAACATGGCGGTGGATTCAATCCCGGAGAAGGCGCAGTTAATTCTTTACCTCCTATATATGTTCTTTCTTTAACAATATTATAAATTGCGATTATTATGCAATATTAAACATTACAATTATAAAGAACGAGGGATAGGACAGGCTGGACCCCTGGTGATGTCGCCTGTGACGGGAACTCGGTTGCTTTATGATTGTTCTTGAATCCAACTTTTTTTGGGTTGGAGGATAGCTCGATCGTAACGCACCGGGTATATTGTCCTCAGTTCGCAACATGGCGGTGGTTTAATCCCGGAGAAGGCAGTTAATTCTTTACCGTCCTATTATATGTTCTTTCTTTTACATCTATATATATATTTACTTTTTTTTGTTTTTTATTTTTATTATTTATTTATAATATATAGTATATATATATATATATATATTATATATATAATATATAATATATAATATATATATTATATATATATATATATATATATATATATATATACTATATATATAAACCGTGTACACTGTATGTATAATTAAGAGGAGAATATTTAGGATGGAAGGTTTGGCCTGCAGATGTTATGAAACAATCAGTGGAATTCCCCTTGCGAGAATAAGTCTTTTTTTTCATGACCAAACACGAACTCATCTCAACTGTTTTCAAGCTTTTTTAATCATTCTAATTTGTTTTCTGGACTTCGATTTTTTTTCTTCTTTCTTCATGCCATGTTGTTAATCGTATTATTATCCTATCTTTTTTCTGGTATTCATTTTCTTATTCACTCCTATATTTGATGCATTTTATTATATCGATACATTTTCTGGTATCATTTATTGACCTATAATTTCTTGCTTGACGTCAACAGTTTTCTCCAATTGCATTTTCATCCACATTCAGCAAAAAAAAAAAAAAATTTTATAGAAAAAAAAAAAAAAACTGGATGCTCTAACTTACATTTCCCCCCCCCCCCCCCATACAGCCTTCTATAGACACAAAATAACCTCGAAATGGCCAAAATATTAAATTGTTCAAAACGAAGAAAATTTTCGAGGTTTTTTAAGCGACTCTGCTACCGACTTTCTCCAAAAGATTTGCAGCAAAGAGGAGCTGCATCAAGTCAATTTGAGTGAAACCAATTTAGGAAAGTGTAAAAAGTTTTAAGAACGGAATTTAAAAAAGTTTAAAAGCAGTAATTAAACTCCCTCTTTTTAGAACATAATCATAAAAATTAATTTAATATCATGATTATTTTTTTTTAAATTCTATAATAGTAGTAATAATTTGGCTTTTATATATCTTCAAGATATTTGGTTAATCCTTACCGCGTAACGGATACAAATTATTTAAAATGTAAGTCATTTTATTGTAAACTCCTTAAATTAACTTTTTAAAATCAGGAGGCAATAAATATACAGAACTTTATTCTTATGATAACTTTGAGCAAAACAACTTTGAAATCGGAATCAAATGAGAAATTTATGATTTGAAACCCAATTTGAATTACAACTAATCACGTTAAAAAAGTGAACTTTTCTTCGATTGTTGTCACGTTGGATCAACAGAAAAGAGCTTATACAACGGTTTCCATAAAAGAGCGTTAGATAGAACAGGAAATAGATTTGTCCTAAGTCAATGAAAACATATTTCTTACATGTTTTTATGAAAACCTGTTTCTTACATGTTTTTTCATGTAGAATTCAATACCTGCTTTTCTTACATGTTTTTTCATGTAGAATTCAATACCTGTTTCTTACATGTTTTTTCATGAAGAATTCAAAAACCGTATTGGTTTTTGTCTGTCAGGTCCAGTTTTGCCATTATTCACACATGTAAACATGGAAAATATTGGCAAAAATAAATACTTTTTCCCAATAAACAGATAGATAAAACGGCTAGATACTCAAACAGATAATGTAAATAAAATATGTGTATCTTGTCCAAATATATATGTTGTGAAAATTTCAAATTGATAGGACAAATAATAAAAAAGATTTAGCGGTTTTCATTTATAAAAAAGGAAAAAAAAAATCTTACACTTTTTTTAGTTTTCAAGTGAATGGCAGCAAAACTGGACCTTATAGACAAACACCCATCTACTTTTTGCATTCAAAGCAAAAACTACATAAGAATCAAATCTTAAATTCAAATAAAAATTTTTTTTATTTATTATTTTTATTATTATTATTATTAATTTATTATTATTATTATTATTATTATTATTATTATTATTATTATTATTATTATTATTATTATTATTATTATTATTATTATTATTATTATTATTATTATATTATTATATATATATTATTTATTATACCGGGAACAAAATTTTTATTTGACCAATATATAATAAGATTTCTTTCTTATGTAGTTTTTTTTGCGCTGAATCCAAAAATTATATTGGTGTTTGTCTACAAGGCCCATTTTTCGCCGCCACTCATTTGAAAACTAAAAAAAAGCAAAAAATATTTTTACCATTTCATAAATGAAAAACCGCTATATCTTTTTATTATTTGTCCTATCAATATGAAATTTTCACAGGATATATATTTGGGCAAGACACACACATTTTATTTAGATTATCTGTATGTATATCCAACCGTTCTGTCTCTAGGTTCACGAGAAAAATAATTTTTTAGGAATTACTTTTCATGTTTACTGGTCGTGACAGACAAAAGACAATACGATTATTAAATTCAGAATAACAAAATACATAAGAAATAATTATCTGATCATAGACAACAGAAAAAAAACTGTAAAATTTGTTGACTTGTGAATTATTATGAAAGAGGTGTCTAAAATTTCTTCCATTATAATCACGGATGAACAACCTTTGAATATTATGACTAATAATATAATTAATACAACGACTGGGAGGATGAAAAATGCTTTCTGGATGAATATATTTATAGTTCAGACCTAGTAAGCGAGTGAGGTAAAAACGAGCTTGTTTGCAATGCCCAAGACTA
>JABUQX010021904.1:65000-67500 GCA_015478945.1 Trachelipus rathkii
ATTTTAGCATTAGTCAAATGAATAAAATAATATATAAACCCGTCGTTTGGATACTCTTTCATCAGATAAAGTCAGATCAAATTATCAAGTATCAGAAGAAATAAACTCACTCCAAGATACTCTCTCCAGGAAAACTCCTCCGGCAAGGAGGTAAATTTCAAGGAAAAGGCTGCGACTCTGATTTTCGATCACAAATTTTCGCATAAAACAAGAGTCAGAGGCAAGGTTGGAAAACGCGCTGGAAAAGGCTGTGACTACCTATTCGCCTACGAAAGATAGAGTATCTCAACAGAAGGGACTTGTTATTTTTATACTTTCATTGCATATTTTATTTATGTTATAAAAACATTCAAATATGGATTTCTAAATACCATCCTCTTATATAGGGGCCTTGCTCTTAAAATAAGGCCCACCAATCTAGCAGTCCTACCCTATATAATTGCGTGAACCCGGAGAAGGGAACACCAGAACTTCAATTCAACGAACACCTTCTAAAAAAACAAATGAAAAAAAAAAAAACTACAATATTACTAAAAATCCCAATCAGAACACTCAGAGAAAATGACTCAAGCAAATGAAACATTTATCAAAACGACCTTTCAATTTTCATTTTTAAATAAAGTTTTGGATTAGTTTGGTCTTCAGCTTTCACAACTATCACAGTTCGAGGGATTCATCGCTGGACATAGCAAACTATTTCCTTTTCGGCATGGATTTCTTTCATCATTCAAGTTTGAATTATGGGAAGAAATTCATTTTTGGATTCCACTACGAACTCTGATTCCTTTTCGAATTCTAAATGGGTTTTGTGACCGCTCCCTTTTATCTATGAAGAAAATTTTTCAAATAAAGGACCTAAATTTTAAGCAACTTCGCCTCAACATATGTAACTTCCTTTACGGTATGGATTTCTTTCATCATTTTAAGTTTGGATTATGGGCAGGAATTCAATTTTGGATTCCACTACGAACTTTGATTCCTTTTCGAATTCTAAATGGTTCTGTGACCGCTCCCTTTTATGTATGAAGAAATTTTTCAAATAAAGGGCCTAAATTTCAAGCTTTCGTCTCTACATAGCAAGCAATGTTTCTCTCGTAAACTACAGCTTTGAAAAATATTTACGTGCGCATTGATCAAATCATGGATACATTAGAAAACTCCTTATAACTGCCGACCTTTTCATTGATCCAACGTTCAATCCGATTGTGGCCTATTTAATTTGTAAATAATTCAGTTGTTCATATTCAATAATTATGTATGAACACTTTTGTGTATTTTATGCATTTAAATGTTTGTATTGTTTGTTTTATATCTAACGAGATATAACCAAATATGTTTGTGTTTAAATGCACCTTTTATTTTCTGTATAAATAACATTATTTTATTTTTATGTATTCAAATATTTGTATATATGTTTAGATCTTCGCAATGTAACCAGTTATGCTCGTATTTGAATATTATTTAAATTCATGTATACTAATTTTGCCTTCAAATGTTTGTTGTTTCTACTTATGTTCTTCGGGAACATAATTAGATATGCTATTCATTTGAAGGTATTGTTATGTATGTATTTTACTTATTCTTTTTTACCTCATTGACATGTTTTATATGTTTGTGTGCGCATTGTCCAAAATGCCCACAAATATGTATACATTTGAATTGAAGGTTATTTTTTATATCTTGTATAATTATTATTACATACTTTTCTCACTTCGTGTTTAGCGCAGGAAGTAATGTAGCACTCCATTAT
Source organism: Trachelipus rathkii (assembly GCA_015478945.1). Lineage (NCBI taxonomy): Eukaryota > Metazoa > Arthropoda > Malacostraca > Isopoda > Trachelipodidae > Trachelipus > Trachelipus rathkii. The sequence goes on from JABUQX010021904.1 coordinate 66,751, forward strand.
AACTTTTGTAAAAATTTAATTTATGTTCGTACTTATGCTAAGATTTGTGCGAGCAATTTTAGGCATATTTCCAAAAGGAAATTAATATATTAAAACCCGTCCGTTTGAGATATCTTCATCAGATAAAGCTCAGATTAAATTAACAATAAGAATCAGAAGAAATAAAACTCACTCAAGATACCTCTCTCCAGAAATCCTCCCTGCAAGAGAGGTAAATTTCAAGAAAAAGTCTGCGACTTGAATTTCGATCACAAATTTTCCGCTAAACGAAGTGTGTCAAGCAGTTGTGGAAACGCGCTGGAAAAGGCTGTGACTACCAATTCGCCTACGAAGAGAGAGTATCTCAACAGAAGGGACTTTTGTTACTTTTATACTTTCATTGCATATTTTACTTATGTTGAATAAAAACATTTCAAATATGGATTTCTAAATTACCATCCTCTTATATAGGGGGCTTGCTCTTAAAATAAGCCACCAATCTAGCAAGTCCTAATTTTTATATATTTATTGTATATATATATATATATATATATATATATATATATAATATATATATATACTATATATATATATTATATAATATATTAATATATAATATTATATTATAATATAATAAATACTGTATTATATTATATATATATATATTTAATATATATATATATATATATATATATATATATATATATATATATATATATATATATATATATATATATATATATATATATATATATATATATATATTTCCAC
>JABUQX010021904.1:77500-81559 GCA_015478945.1 Trachelipus rathkii
TCTCTAACTGGTTTGAAAAATCACTAAGAAAAGAAATTGTAATTGGCCTGTCTTTACATTTTTACATTGATTCTTATGTGATGCATTCTCATTTCTTCATTAGCAAAAAGCAGAAGTTCGGTTGCAACTTCCATAATGTTTGAAAATGTTTCCTCGATGTTTGCATAAAAAATTTTCAAAGCAAATATCACATTTTCACTTGATTAAGAGCAGTTGCCGCTATTAATTATGGAGACAGCATTGTAGTACATAATAGAAATGCGAAGGAAAATAGAGTTGAAATCATAAATAAACATAAATTTGCTTTTGTTGTCCATTTACGAAGATCGGAGTTTTTTTTAATAAGGTTTAATATTTCGATCCATTCAAGCTCCTCTCAATCTTCAACAAATGACTTAAAAATTTTTTAGAGAGTAAGTAACAGTTCATCGTAACTTTCGACCAACCTTGCTTCGTCCATTGTGAATTTTGTTCATTTTGTGTCTGGGAAAATCTTTCCTATTTTTCCTATTAAAATAGTAGTCCCTTAACAACTTCAAATAGTAACTAGTTGCATTTGTTGTGCCAAAAAGTTTCTAATGTGTTGTATACAGTAGTAAGGATCACGGAAGTAAAGGAACGCTGGAACTGGGTTCCAGGACCCTCAGCGTCTTTCCTGAGGCATTTTCCAGGACCTACCCTGCGGGAGCTACCTTCCTGGGTACTTTTCATGTCTGGTGTTTTACCCTGGGGGCTGGTCCCCCCAGGGGACCCCATATTCCTGTACATTCGCCATGTACGTGCGTGAGTGTATTTAAGCCTAACCATATGATCATGTACTTTCATGATCGTTTTTTACCCCACCCTCCTTTGTTCATCCCTACCCTCTTTGTTTTATACTTATGACGTCATCACTCAGAAGTAAAGGCAAGCTGGAACGAGGTTCCAGCTATGCCAACGTCTTTGCCAGCACCTATCCTGTGTGAGCTACGTTCCTGGGTACTTTTCATGTCTGGCGTTTTACCCTGGGGGCTTCCCCCCAGAGTGTCCCTTATTTCTGTACATTCGCCATGTACGTGCGTGAGTGTGTTTAAGCGTGACCATATGCTCATGTACTTTCATGATCGTTTTTCACCCTACCCCCTTTGTTCTCCCCTACCCCCCTTTGTTCTATGCTATGACGTCATCACCATATACGTTCCTGAGTGCTCACGTATGTTCGTGAATCTGCTTATCCCTAGCTAGCCCCACACCCATCGCTACCTAAACCCATGTACGAAGCGTAGCCACGTACATGAAAGTAGCTGAGCTACTTTCGTGAAAGTAGCTGACCCTCAGCTACCCTACCCCCCTCTGTTAGCTAGCCCACGTACATGAAATTAGCTGAGCTACTTTCATGAACATCTTTGAGTTCATGAGGGTGTTCATGCTAGCTATGAGTGCACATGTACTATCGTACGCCTTTAGTCGTTAAGTACACTTTCAAGTGTACTGCACGTTTCATGCCACCCCGTGTCCCCTTGCGGGTTACCTCACCTCAAGAGCCCAGGGACCTGCACCGCCTGCGTCGATAACTTGAATATATGATGCGCTCAAAAGACTTGGGCCAAACTGGAAGTCTGGTTCGGGTTCAGCCAACGCGGTTTACTCTATGAGTCATCCATTTTTATGTTTTGCGTGGGAACATTTCAACAAAAACATATTTTTCCTGACCCTAAAACAGTGAAACAGTTCCGCAAGCTACCCAAATGACCCCCCTCCCACCCTCTGTGCAATTTGTCTTTACGTCTTTACTGCTTTACGTCCTTAGGGTAGCTGAAAACCTGTTTTTATCGACCCTAAGGACGTATAGGCATTGCGCAAGCTACCCAGAAGACCCCCTTCCACCCTCTGTGCGATACGTCTTTACCTCTTTACCGTCACAACACATTAATACACGAGTATTATGAATCCCCACCTTACCTATAGGCATTTTATTTAAACCGAGGCTACGAGTCAATATGCTTGAAATTATAAAATTCATGCGGGACACGGTGTTTAGAATGATAATATATATATATATATATATATATAATATATATATATATATATATAATATATATAATAATATATATATATATATATATATATATATATTATATATATATATATTATGATATGTGTGTGTGTGTGTGTGTGTGTAACCCTATACAGCATCACTAACAACAACAACAACAACAAATGCCGATACCAACAACACTACCACCAACAACGCCATCAGCAACAACAACAACAACCGACTACGGTCATTTATACTCTATCTTATCTGGAAAATATATATGTAATAATATATATATATATATTATATATATATATATATATATATATTATATATAATATTACATATATATATATATATATAATATATATATATATATATATATATATATTATATATATTTATATATATTATTATATATAATATATATATATATATATATATATATTATATATATATATTATATATATTTATTATATGTATATATATATATATATATATATATAGTATATTAATATATAGTATATATATAATAATATATATATACTACTATATATATATATATATATATATTTATATATATATATAATTATATATTATATATAATATATATATAGTATATATATATATATATTATATAATATAATATATATATATTATGGTGAGTGTACTTAATTAAGCACACTTTCCACGCATACTTAATTAAGTACACTTCAATATAGGATGACGTAGTGTCCTTAAGACATGGAAATGCTTATAGATAGATGAAATAGACCATTAATATATATATATATATATATATATATATATATATGTATATAGAAGGTCTCATATTTAATATATATATATATATATATATATCTTATATATATATATATATATATATATATATATATATATAAGTATGTAATATATATATATATATATATATATATATATATATATATATATATATATATATATATATATATATATATATATATATATATATATATATATATATATATATATATATATAATATATATATATATATTTATATATAATTATATTATGTACTATAATATAATATATATATATATATATAGATAATAAATAATATATATATATATATATAATATAATATTATATATATATATTAATTAACAGCATTGTATATATATATATATATATAGTATATATAATTATATATATTATATATATTATTTATACAGATCAATCTTTTGCTTCTCTTTGGATTTTTGTATATATATATATATATATATATATATATATATATATATAGATATATATATTATAATATATGTATATATATAATATATATATATATATATACTCCTGTTTTGCCTCGGAACCACGGACTGATTAGACGGAGACGACCGCGCGATAGAGGACCTGAAAACGGAAATCCTTCCGGGAGAAGCCTTAGAGTGGCTACCCTGAATGTTGGAACCCTTAGGGGTAAGGAGGAGGAGATGGTGGAGCTGATGCTGGAAAGGAAGTTGGATATTTTGGGAGTCTGTGAGACCAGACTCATGGGAAGTGGTAGCAAAACAATACATAACAACTATCAATTGATGTACAGTGGTGGGGAGGTGCACAGACATGGAGTAGGAGTAATTTTGACTGAAGAAATGGCGCAGAGAGTAGAAAGTGTGGACTATGGGGATGAAAGAATGATGATGTTTTTCGATCAAATGGAAACACATGGGTATTAGTGTTATACAGGTATATGCACCGCAACAGGGAAGAACTGAAGCTGAGAAGGAAGAGTTTTATCGGAAACTGCAGGAAATTAAAAACAGGTCGCCATATGCGGAAAGAATAGTGATAATGGGAGATTTGAATGGACATGTTGGAACACAGAGAAGAGGTGTGGAGAGTGTCATAGGAGCCTTCAGCGTTGGCGAAAGAAATAGAGCTGGAGAGAGAGTGATAGATTTCTGCTTGCAGAATGGATTGACGGTTATGAACACCTGTTATAAACATAGAGAAAGTCATAAGTGGACATGGTATAGGTGGAGCAGAGAAAGGGTAGACTATGT
>JABUQX010021905.1:0-37500 GCA_015478945.1 Trachelipus rathkii
GTCTAGTCTCGTATCTGAAGTAAAGTATATAGATATATATTAAGGTATATATAATATGAGTGATATGATATATATATATATAAGATTAATAATATTAATATATATTATAATATATATAATATACAATATCTTATGTTATGGCTATCTTGACTATATAATTAAATTTAATTTTCATAAATATTTAATTAAAAATTTAAATTAATATATATATTAATTATATTATATATGAATTTATATATATACTATATAAATTATCAGTATATAAATTATTATTATATTAATTAATATAATATATATATAGTATATATATAATATAATATTTATTATATATATTAATAATATATTATATATAATATATATTAATATTATAAAATATATCTATATATATAATATATTAATACTATATATAATATATATATATACATACGTTATAATATATATATATTAACTACTATATAATATATATATATATTATAATATTTATATATTATATTATGTTACATTATTATGCCTACCATCTTCATTTATAATATATTTCTATTATAATTTGTTATATAAAGAAAAAAGTAGAAGTAGTATATTTAGGTATTTGTATATTATTCAAATATATAAATCTGTTTGAAAAGCGTTCCCATCAACATTAACAAGGCTGATGAAGATAGTTATTTGAAATGTGGTAAATATTATATAATAGTAGTGGATATAGTGTAGTATATTCATAATGGTTGGATTTAAGAATAGAGTGGCGTTCTTGTGAAGATTAGATAAAGAGCATGTCATTGCCGTCATAGGAGCGCCATGTCTATATAGGATCGATAAAAGCCTTATAACCACGATCATTCCTAGTCATAGTACGGAAAATAACAGAATGTATAGTAGTGTGTGATTCGTCGTCACTATTTAACCCCACTGCGAGTATTTGAGTTAACAGAATAAATGAGAAAAAACCAGTGGAATAGGCTTGTGAGGGCTTTATCAAGTGCGCATTTATTATATCTGAAAACTTAATTTCAGAGTTAATTTAATTCATCAATTTATATATAATATATATGATAATTTATAAATTAATATATAATAGTATAATATATAGTAGTTATAAAGTATAGTACGTACATAAGTAAGACTATTAAAAATGTCAAAGTAATTTTACTATAGTATAATAGTTAGATTAGCACTGATATTAATAATAGATATTAATTATATGATATATGAATATATAATGAAATATATAATATAAAGTGGTATATATATACAATATTAATATATATGTATATATATATATATATATATATATAGATATATCAAGTAATTTAAGTGAAATATATATATAGTATGACACATATATAATAAAATTAAATAATGAGACATTTTCCCAATTTATTTCTGGTAGCAAAGATTCTCTAATGTAATAATAAATAAACTACTATATTTTAACTATTAGTACCGTAGATATATGTGGATAGCAGTATAAGTTAGGATCTAAATATAAATTACTATATAGGTATTATATTATATATTAAGTATAAATATAATAGAATGAGCATAATAATATATATATATATATATATATAATATAATAAGAGTATTCTCTCTTAACTATATATATATGCCTAATATATCTAGGATTTTCACGGGGTTATATACCTCAAATAATAATTAAAAAGGTGTTTTAAAATCCTATACTTACGATATATGTAATATTATGGATTGACACAAGATGGCACCAGTTGCTTTTACCATAAAGGTCTACTAATGTATATAATATGTGACTAATATTGTGAATATATATTTAATATATTAATAAATATTTATAATATATTATAATTATTATATAATATGTTATAATCTTAACCCTAATTATTATTATAGTATATAGTATAGTATATCCTTATATTATTTAATCAGTTTCAAAGTGAAGAAGATTATGCTTTTAATAGGGTCTGCAACAAAATTTACCATTTTTGTTATTACTTAATCATGATCAATTATTCTAGAAAAAATGAACAAACCAGTCTATAAGCGGGTTTATCAAATAGTTTATTTTTATTTATAAAGACCCGGGGATTTGTGTCTTATTATGCGGGTCTGGGAGAGGCCCACTGATGCAACACTCTAGCTTTATAGGTTACATAATATCATATATATTATAATATAAATTATAATTAATATATTATTAATGATATAATTCTATATAGCATTAACTAGATTATAATTAACTATATTGTTTTAAATACTACGGGGGACATCTTTGAATCTGTGTATATATAAATTAAAAATATCTAATTAAAGTAATTATGCGTGTGTTGTGTCTGTGTGTTGTGAGAGAGATAAGAGAGAGAGAGAGAGAGAGAACAGAAGAGAGAGAGAGAGAGAGGCAGAGAGAGAGAGAGAGAGAGAGACAAGAGAAGAGCAGGAGAAAGAGAGAGAGAAGAGAGAGAGAGAGAGAGAGAGAGAGAGAGGAGAGAGAGAGAGAGAGAATAGGAGAGAGTATGAGAGAGTATGAGAGAGAGAGAGAGGATATTTTAGACAGAATACAAGTGAGACTATAGGTGATAGTTAGACCTGAGAAAGTAGAATACTAGAGATTGACATCGAGGTGGAAGTAGTAGATGCCGAATAAGTACACGGTGCCAGCGTCACGAAAGACACCAGACCATCAAATCACGGAAGGTTGAAGGCGCGTTCGATACACTGAGCCGTCTCGCGTCCCATTGATCTTAGGATTTTCATACCACGCATCATATTACGTAAAGAAAGGGACGCAACAATATGTGTGAGTGAAGTAGGAGGTAATGAGGCGGGATTCACGAATAGATAGTCAGGGGTAAGAATTAGAATGGAGAAAAGAGTTAGAGTACCGAGATGCTCCGCTTCAGGAGAGTGCTATCAGCTCACAAAGGCCATGAGAGAATAAGTGAGGAGGAGAAATATGGTCAACTTTACAGAATGCTTATTCTAGAAGTGTTTTGCTTGGGCGAGTTTAAGTCATGTGAAATTTTTTATATTAGGATCCTACGTGAAGCACGCTGAACAGGGTAAGAATGAAGGATAATTCCTCGCACGATTCAGCTCTGACAGAACAGGGTGAATAGAGAACGAGTTTTTTTCCATTTCCGAGACGCTCAATGTTATGCCCGAGAAAGGCAATGGAGAACAAAATGGCACGAATCGCTGAATTGGAAAGGAGTATGTAGATTGGAAATGAAGCCCTAGTTCATACTTATCGGCGATAGGCCTCCTACTGTTTTCGGCAGCGGCGCATGTCAAGTCAAAACATGTTGTCACGAAAGGGTGGAACGGTAAGACGATGCCCTTCTCCAAGACTTAATTTCGCACATAATAGTGCGTTAATAGGCAATAATATAGATATTAGAGAGAGATATATATATATACTATGAATATAAATATACATATAAAATTATATATATATAATTTATTATATACAATATGCAAATATAATTTGAAAAAATTTATATAACTTAAAAGTATGGGTTAATTATAATAATACTAGTAATAATAAGATGAACCATAATATATAATTATAATAATCATTCATTGTTATTGGTGGTAACGTATAATATATATATATATATTAAATAATAGACAAATTCATGATAGGATCAGAGGTGGGCACCACGCTCCAATTTAGGGGTAGTCCGCTAGCGCACCTCCCTATCAGAAAAAGGTCGTCGCTACGCGCTGCTTCCGCACTTATATATCAGAATCAAACCATAAAGTCCGGCACGTTCCGCACGTCCCGCACGTCTCCCGCTAATAATAATGTGCGACTTCACATGGTTTATTTTTAATATTAACTACAAAGTATTCCTATCCCTTGACAAAAATTTATTTATATATTATATGAAAAATGAATGAATATGTACAAAATCTCAGGATTTTGACTTCCTCCTCAAAGTCGTTCGCAGACGAGACACAGATTTAAACCTTTACAAAAAAGATTAGGTTGCTCAAATTAAAAAAAGTTAAGGAAGACTCTTTGCCCACGTCAAAAAAATACTTACCCTGCATAAATAAGTCGCTCTACAGCCGCAGAACTAGGGAGAGGTTATTAATTTTAGTGAACAGTTCAACAAATCTCTATGCTGAAAGGGAAAGTATGTCTTAAGGGGTGGAGGAGTGCTGGTGTTGTTCACTTTCCAGCAGTCACTTGCTAAATTTATTACGTACGCCACACTAAAATTATTCTGCCCCTCCTTCATTGACATATTGACACCTTCCACACATAGTTTATAGTTATTCGTCCTATAGACTTTAGTAGAATCCATGAAAGCATCGAGCTCCTGCAGAGTCGATGCTAATGCTAAAGTAAATCAGCTCGGTGCTATAATATAGTATATATAATATATATCAATATCTATATATTCATAAGTATATATATATATTATATAAAGTTATATGTATTATTTATAATTCTAATCTCTGTGTAAAACTCTTAATATATATACGAATATAAAATATGAGTGTGTATTATAGTCACCTATATTATACTAATCTAATAAAGAGAAGAATGTGAATTGTATATATTATTTTATAGTATAAAATTATATATATATATACATAATATTATATATGTAATAATATATTATAATATTATATAATATTATATATGATATATTATATATATATATATTATAGTTAATATATTATATATGTATATATATTAATTATATATAGCATATGATAGTACAGTTTCTGTGTATAAACATACATAAATTATTATAGTTTATAATACTAATTAATATATATATATAATATTATATATCTATCATAAATATATATATATTATAATATATATATATATATATTTATATATATAAATATATATATAATATTATTATATAAATTTATACTATTATTATTAAATTAAATATATATATTAATATTAATATATATATATATATATATATATATATATATTATATAATATATATATATAATATTAATATATTAATAATATATATATATAAATATTATATATATAGTATAAAATGAATATATATATATTAACTTATATATAAGATATATATAGCTATCAGTATCTATAATACCCTTATATATATATATATATTAATATATATATATATATATATATATATAATATATATATTATATATATATTAATATATATAATATATAAATATTTTATATATATTATATATATTAATATAATTAATATATATATATATTAAAAATATTAATAATATATATTAAGTATACTATATATTTGTGGATTTACATCAGTAAAGAATTTAGATATTGCGCTAGTATATTCTATGGTTATATATAATTAATTAAAGTTATACATGAGGGTAATAGCCATTCATTATATTATAAAATTCAATTAAAATGTTATTTTAAATCTAAATATATATATATATCTTTAACAGTTTGATAATTATTTATTTGGGAAGTTTATTATTTAAAAAATACAGAGTCTTTAATTAAGTTATTAATTAAGTTATTAATTAACTTTCAATTAAATATTAATTAATTTATCTTTTATTAACATAAAACACGACAATTATTATATATTATAACTATAATTTTTATCATTTTTCTTAAAAAGGTTGCGGAACAAATAGAATACGGTAAAACTATCATAATATGATCTCGCACCGTTGCATAGTCGTCTATTTCTAGACTGAACTACCGCCAATACCTCCGCTGTAAATGTACGCTACCTATTAGTGTTAAGTCCCTGATGCGAGGAACTAGCGAGGACTAGCGAGACTAAAGCGGAAGAGACCTACAACCTATCTGAGTAGTATAACGGTTATTTAATCACAAACTTGAGCATCCACTATGTAGAAGTGATTATGTCGAAATCATAGATACCTATTATATATTATATATATATATAATCGCAAGTCGTAGTCAGTACATGAGTTCATGAATATTGTGTATTTTTATTAACATTATATACACTGATAGGGTTCTGTGGGATGTTATTTTTATTAGGGTATATTCAGTTATTGTCATCACCTACAGATTACTCCGTATACGTATACATATTCTGTGAGTATGATTTTAGTATGTAGAATACTCACCCATGAGGGGGCAACCCTCAAGGAGGGGTGAAGCCCCCCTCTATTTTTTTCAGATACTTTATATATTTATATTTTTATTAGTTTTGTGTAGATCAATAATTCATTATATCTTATTTATTCATGTTCTTTATCAATATGGGCTTTTCTTTTTTAAGCAACAACCTTAGTTGTTTTTCATTGAGCGTATTCTAGCATTTTTGTTTTATTATCGTCTGTTAAATTTACGTCAAATTTTCAATCGTCCGTTTCGGTCGAGGGTTGATAATCGCAAATTCTCGATTCTTCACGTAGGCATCGTCGAGACGTTATTTTAACACAGTTCCCGAATAGTGATTGATCATCGCAAGTATTTAGTCTAGCAGACTCAGAACCCCCCCATATCGCTGTTGCCTATATATTCACATTGTGAGCTACTATGAGAGTCGCCTCGAGAAATGAGCGCTGTAAAGACGAAACGCTAATTCGTAAGTTCAAAGATAAATCCAACGTACTATCAAAGAACCACTCGCAAGATTGATAAGTACTCACATGCATCCTAATAGCATAGCATTCTAGGAGTATAGTAAAGAATCCTTTTGACTTTATTCTGCTCATTTTATCTATGTTCACTATCTAATTTTTTAAATTATAGTATTTTATATATATATAAACTTTTTATATCTTGAAAATCATAATACATTACATAATATGGTACAATACGCCTTTAATATGTACTAAGTTTATAATTCATAAATATTAGCATTTGAGTACTAATAGCTAACGAAGTGGTATTAATATATTATCGCTTTAGAGGTCATGTTTTTAATACTGAGTCTTTATCTTTCATAGGGTGATCTTGTAAAACTATAGATTATTTCAGTTTAAATACATTATACTTACATACGGTTTTATACAGTTAGTAGGAGTATATAATATATCTGCTATAATGCATAGCAAAAGTATGTGAAATGTTTTTTATTGGGTAATTGAGAGGCTTTATTATATCATTATTTATTATCATATTGTTATGATTTATTATATATCGATTTAAGTGAAGGGTGATGCTAATTGGTAGTCCGACTCGTCAGGTTTTTTATCGTATGCATATAATTTGGTTTTATATTATCATAACACATATAAATCATTAATTCGTTTATATTCGCTTTCCCTATTTAAATTATTACTTTAAGTTAAAGTACTTTTATTATACGTTTATCTAGGAAGATAAGTATCTCTTGATATATTTCGATTAATCTGAGATATTTTGGAGTAATACCTAAATTATACCCGTGTAATTCAGTTCTTTTACAACTATGGGTTTATAATCTTTATATATAGTTCTGTTCTTTTTGTTTTATGTTATATCATAGTATCTTCATTTGTAAGGTTTTATTGGACAATGGTCACCTTATTGAGACTGTGTCTGTATGATTGCTCATCATATCATTTATATACAGGTTCATATGCTTCTAATTGAGCAGTTGGGGGCAAGATTACGATGCTATCATATGTATGCTTCGTCCGTGAGAGAGAATACAGATATATATATGGGTTTGTCCGCATAAAGTAGCGATCTCTTTGTTTTCAAGTGTCTTTAGTCTTTGGGACGTTCGGTGTAAGACTTGAAGAGTGATTAAATAGCGCGGTATTAAAGATAGCGAGTCTGTATTCGATATTCGATCTAATATTTGTTTTATTACTACGTAACTATTCAATTTTTTTTCTTAAAATGAATTAAATTCATCAATGTGTTAATCCATAATGTATTTTTAATACATTTTACTTAGTGCATAGATTTACACCATTCAAGTTTTCCTTTCCGATTCTATATATAAATCAGAACGCTTTCAATCTGCGAACGTACTCATAACCTAATGTCTGTTTCAGTTCTAAAGAGCTTAACACTGTCATTCCCGTCACGCGTTAGTTTCGGCGCATCATCGCTACCCATAAGTATATTTCACTAATATATCTTCTTCCACACGGACGTGATTAACAATTTAAATAATGCAAATGCGACTAAGAAGCAGATTCAGATCATTAATATAAATAAATATAGGGCGAGTAAAATATCTATAAATTGTAGTTAGAGTTTATGTGATTACTAGATAATATACGATCAATTGTATATCTACTATATATATAATATATAATATATCTATACCACCTATATATATATTTATATTTTTTTTTTCTATTATTATTCTTCTCTAGGTATATTAGGTAGTATGTGATATGTTATATCTTAATCTATTCACAGTTGAATTAATTATATGACCCTAATATATCTTCTTTATATATTATTTTTTATGAATATTAATTATACGGTGAGTTCATTGTATATATTATTATTATATACTATATCTCTATATAAATGGTTACATTTATTTTATTATTATTTACTTACTAACATTACTTCATATATATTATATATCAGTTTTTTGGTTGTTTTTATTTTAATTATATTAGAATAATATAATAGTTTGAATAATTCGGATAGGTCGGCATATTACATTGTTAACATATTACAGTATATTCTCTATATATATTCTTATATTATTATATATATATATTCTTATGACTTATTATATATATTATTACTATTTATTATATTTATCATAGAGATTAATAGTGCCCATTAAGCATAGGATATCCGTATTCCGGACGAGAGTTCGTATAAGATCCGTTTATCTAGATGTATGTTCTGTAACGGTTCTATATTGGATGCCTGATAAAGATAACTAACGCACCGTTCCACGTTTTCACTTAGCTGAAAAGCTTGTAGTGTGTATTCGTTTGTATCTTTCTTTACATCAAGCCCCTCTAATACCTCCATGTAAGTCGGTCTGATGATTACAGTGTTATTCATTACTGTCTTGTTGCATTATTTATGAGGAAGTTCTTATTTCAGCGTCTGCTACACTTATTCATACGTCATATTTTCGTTAACCCAATTGTATTCTTCATCGAATTACTTTTTTCATGACTTTTTCATATGATTCTTCATACCCATTGTAATAATTTAAACAGAACCCTCCCAGCTTTCCTCGATTCGCAATACTATATGGAAGCTCCATTGTCCTTATTTCTTCCAGAGCGGATACTAGCCCTCCTGACTTATACTATGTTTACTCGAGTATTTTTTAAGCTATCTTTATTAGTGCACTTCTTCCTAACTTATGATTCTTTTAGCCTGTGAATATGTTTATAATCTTCTATTATATTACTATTTTGATTAATTTATTATATTTATTTATGGATTTTTAAATATGGTTAGTTATATATATAATTTGTTCTTGGGTGTATTTTGGTATATTTGGATTAACGATATGATAGTATTATTTGGTTATTATTAGGGTTTATTTATTTACATAGATATATTTTATGTAAGAGAGTTAGGAGTAGTATTTTAGTATAGTGACTATGATTTATTAATTGCAATGGTTATGCTCTATGATCCATAATTTTGATTTGCTAGTAATTATTTGTTAGGATTTATTGTTATGATTTTGGAGGTAAATGCTATCTCCTCTTCTGTCGTTAAGGAGAGTGTGGAGTCTATAAGCAAGTCTGTTGGCTGTAGATTATTATTATATGGTTATAATTATTTTTGTCTTTAACGCTCATGAAAGTATCTAGCATAGGCTTTGTGCATATACTTTTTTATTTTGTATTTTTATTGGATTTTATTTTATTTGATTTGATGGTTTTGTAGTGTATTTTTGGTATGTTATTCGTATTTGATGACAAGGATGGAGGCGCCCATATTACGGAACAAGACTTAATCAGGATATTATGATATATAATTTAGTTACTATGATGATTGTTATTTTGTGGTTTTAGATCCGAATCGTTAGTGTTAGTAGAGTGGTGCATTCTGATGGCCGTTATCGTTACGCGTGGAGAATGAATTTGTAATATGTTCTAGTAGAACTCTAGATATGTCTCGGTCCAGACGAGTGACCATATTTCATCGTTCTTTTTCATTCATTAGCTGTTATTTTTTGTAAGCAAATTGAGCATAATAATTTTTTTTCTCCAGTTTAGATATGCTGCTTCATGAGTTTGATTTTTGTTGGGTCTGTTTTATGTAGTGACTGCAAATGAGATGAGTAGAATAATAGTGAGTTTGGAATCTAGTTGCTTCTCCAGTTATAGAGTGAACTAGTATTAGCCATGTGCTAGGCAGCATCGCGGTGGTTTAATCTGTTCAACAGTGAGTTTTCAACTGAGTGGTGGATATAGTGTGTGGACAAGACTTATGCATACAGGTGGGATTGAGGTTTGTGAATTAGAGAGGGGTGTTGGGTTTGTTGGCGTTTGAAGCGTTGGCTTGTTATTCAGTGCATAATAAGGTTTTGCAGGGATGCGCTAGTTTTATGCCATTATGGTAAGTTATTTAAATACATGTAATTTTGTCTTACATTATAATATTGTTATATTATTTTTGTTACAGTTAATAATAAATTATTTAATTAATATAATTAAATTAATTAATATATTATTAAAATAATCATAATAATAAATAATATAAATTAATAATAATATATTATCTAGTAACTATTTCTTCGTTATCTAACCACTAAAGTAAAGCTTGTCTATTATATAAAAATATTATGATTTAATATATATATCACATATTGAGTAATAATACATTATAATAATGTGTGTTGGGTGTGTGCAGTGATGTGTGTTTGTGCGTATGTGTTGTTTGTTTGTGTGTTGCCGAGGTGTGTGTGTGTGTGTTTGCGTGTTGTGTGTTGTTGTTTGTTGTGTCGCGTCCATGCGCTGTTGTGGTTGCCTGCGTATGGTCGGATGGCATACTGCCTTGTTGTTTGTGTATGTGTGGTGTGTATGTGTGTGTCTATATTTGCTCACTTTCTTTCACTTCAAATTTACTGTCAATATGTTTAGTGGGTTGTCGTCTATTTGTGTTGTGTTGATTCCATTGTTTGCTGTGATGTGCATATGTGTGTGTGTGTGCAGTTTGTGTTGTTGTGGTGTCGTTGATGTGGTGCTGTACTGTAGTGTGATAGTTAGTTGTGTGTTTTTGAGTAGTACTACGTAATTGAAATGTTCTATTTGTCTATGTTGCAAATATGTTGTGTGTGTGTCTATGTGTACTGTATGAGATGTGTGTATGTGTCGTGTGTGTTGTGTTAGTAGTGACGTTGTGATATATGTATGATAAGTTAAATGTTCTAAGTGTGTAGGGTGTTAACGGACAGTGCTTAAACTCATGGTAGAGCGGGTAGAGGAAGGGTGTGAGTTTTTCTTTAGTTTGGCGTAGTGATGTTGAGAAAGGACAGTGTTGAAGCAGAGTGATATGTATTTTAGTGGAGATCATTACAATAATGCAAAATAATAAATATTGCTATACTATCAAAGCGCTAAGTATGTAGTTAATCTTCAAATTAATCTCACCGTTCTGAAACCAATCTTATTTATTATCGAGATATGAGCTTATGAATTATTAATATTATTATTTTTATTTATTATTATTTAGTTATATTATATATATTATGTATTATTTATATTTATTTGATTATTTACTTATTAATATTATTTATTTATATGATTTATTTATTTTAGTATTATTTCTTATGTTTTATTAATTTATTGGTATTTTATTATTTATTAGTTAGTTTATTATATTAATTTATGATCTTTATGTTAATGAAGGGTATATTATTTTATTAGAATATTAATTTTATTTTATTATTTCTATATATATTATAAGATATTTATATTATTAATATTATATTGATTGATAATATTATCTATTATTAATTATATATATTTGCATTTATATTATATTATATTATTTGTTTATTTAGAAATTATTAGTAATTATACTTATATTTACGAAAGTATTTTATATAACATTAAAATAATTAGATATATATATATATTACAATTATAATTAAAATCATAAATAAATATATATAAATATTATATATATATAATAATAAATATATTAATAGTAATTATATAAAGAATACATTGCACAGATATCTATCGATTAGAATTGTCATATACCATTATTATGCATGTTACATATTTTATAGGATAGTAAATAGACTTACTATTTAGATATAAAATAAATGCTACAAAAGGTAATTTGCAGAGAGAGATGAAGAAGTAAGAGAGAGAGATGAGAGAGTGAAGTAGAAGAAGAGGAGAGAAGAAGAGAGAGTAGAGAGAGAGAGAGATAGAGGAGAGAGATAGAGTATGAGAAGAGATGAAGAGTGAAGAAGTTAGAAGATAGTAAGTAGTAGTAAGAGATAGAGAGAGAGAGCAGATAGTAAAGAGAAGAGAGTTAAAGAATTGCGTTTCTATTATATCCTGTTATGTATTATTGAAACTAATTGGAATATATGTTTCTTAAATAACTAGATCACGAAAATTATGAATGAGTAGTTCAAGTCAAGGGATAAGGAAAGGTGAATCCCTATTGTAGCCCCTTAAAGAATTCACCCTTATCATTTTATTTATAATAGTAATATAACTAATAATTATATACTAAAATATAATCATTAAAAAAATTAATAATCTTCTGTATAATTAACAAATAATATATATCATATAATATTAATATAATAATATATTAATTTAATATAATATTAATTATATATATATAATTAATATATTATATTTATATATTAAATTATATAATATATTAATATATAGTAATATTATAACATATTAATATATACTAATTAATATATATTATATAATTAATTAATAGTATATATATTATAATATATTATATATATATATATACTCATATATATTAATATATATATATATATATTATATATATATTATATATATATTATATATAATATATATATATCTAATATACATATATATATATATATATAATATATATATATCAATAATATAGTATATAATATATATATATATATATATATATTATAATAATATATATATAATATAGCTTACCTCATTTCTACATAATGAAAAAAACCCATTTGAAATACAGTATGCTAATATTTAATATAAAATTATGTTTATAAAGGACACAGCGTAGCGGACTACTTGCTACTTCTCAAATCTGTTCACTCACCCACAATTAACTGTTTGAATTAGAGTTGAGGGTGGCCAGGAATTTACTTTTATTACTTTTATTTTTATTTTGTCTTAATTGTAAAAGTGCCAAAAAAAATGTTATTTTTAGCCTAGCTTCACTTTATCTATTAACAAAGTTCCTCATGGCTAATTTTTCATAACAAAATACGGTTCAGGTTTAACATTTTTTATTTATTTATTTATTTTTTTTATTTTACTGATGGTTGGAAAATAACGTATTTATTAATTTTAAGTTAAAAAAAAAACAAAAAACAAAAACAAGGCTTCTAAAGGTGCTAAATATAAAATAATGGGCCACCAAACCAAATTTTTTATATATAACATTTGTTTATGGAGGTAATTATATTATCATAGCATCAATTATATAGTGATTTCAACCGATTTTCGCAGATTTTCATGAAACTTAAAGAAAAAAGTTATGAAGTTCCAAATTCCAGAATTTTTTTTTTTTTTTTATTGAAAAATATTATATTCTTATATAAACTTATGATGCTGAAGAAGTATTTTATTAGTTTACCAGTCGAGAGGTACTCGGGGCTCCGCCCCCCGTATACAAATGTTCGTGTGCAATGCATTCACTTAACACTAAAAATTAGTTATTTCCAAACGATCTAGCAAAAAAAATTCTTCTATAACACAGGCAGATCATTATTATTATAATAAATATAGATACGTAGTTGAGAATGGATGGATATATATATATATATATATATACATATATATATTATTATTATATAGTATATATATATATAATATATATATTATATATATATATATATATATATTATATATAATATATAATATATATACTATAATATTATATATAAAAATAATAAAAAGGATGAACCAAAAGCCCGGAATGAAGGTCGATAGAACTTTAATTAATTCACGAATATTTTTAAACCATCGACTTTCGAGCGCAAGTCGTGGCCCCATCATCAGGACACTACTGAAAACATTATGTGATTCTCGTATAAAGTACATGAAATAGATAAAAATCATATATAAAATAATATAAAATGAATTATAAAGTATGAAAAAAGAGATAAATAAAAAATAACAAATAAAAAAAAGAAAAATAAAATAAAATAAAAAAATACAATTAAATAAATAATAAAAAAAAAAATAAAATAAAAAAAAAAAATAAAAAAAAATAAAGATAAGAAAATAATGAAAGTGTCTATAAGTTCCTTGCCGAATTTTAAAAAAGCTCTGGTCTATAAATAAAAGTATATATAGACGACTGCTTTCTAAAAATCTTTCATAATAATCCCAATCTGATCTCGTTTGTTGCAACTACTTAACACTAGACACCTAACATCACAATTCACATACACAGACAACGATGAAACAAAATAATTCCTCCCCTTTTTAGATGTCTTAGTCCACCATAACCCTAATGGCTTCACCAAAACAAACCACTTCTCAGTCCTTCGTAAACTACCTCCTCACGCCTCGGTACACTGAATTTCCTTAGTTTCCTCTCCCCTTTAAAAAACTCCTGTCTAACTTAACCCCATTTATCTCCACCGATGCATACCACTAGATGCTGCTTCAAAACTTGGGCATTATTTTCCATAACCTCGAAAAGTTCCTACCTTTAAAATCTGCCGCCTTTTTTTCTCACCCAGCTTCAAGACTATTTCCCACAGCGATCTATCGATTCCCTCTATAACATAACTTTTTTCCTTTTGAATAATTTTTAGAACCTGTTCACTATAACCCCCACCCTCGGTACCCATAAACTCCAGTTCTAACTTTTCAAGCATCCCTTTCGTTTGGTTCTTAACCACCCATTCTTAATCTTTGAGACAGCTCCACAAACTCCTCTTGAACTTTCTTCCTCCCAACGTCCAACCCATCTTTGTCGCTACAATACCTCCTATTCATAGGTTTATTTTTTTCGCCATAAAGATAAACTACCCACGTGTGAAATCCTCTGTTGTCTATAACTTTACATGTGCAAACTGCAAGGCCTACTATGTTGGCCAAACAGGCCTTCAATTACAACTTCGAATTCACAAACACCTGGGCACATCCTTTCGCACCAACCTCCCTCTCAGCTCCCCTGAACATTCCCTTACCTCAGATCCATACATTCAACCTATGGGTCCACCGCCCTCCCCGCTTCGTTTTTTTCTGATTTACTTTACGGGTAGCTTCCAGCCTCCTCTGACACCGGTAATCGTAAAAATGGGTTAGAATCGCTCTATATTATACTCAAACAGAGTTGCGAAACCCCTCAATAAATTCCTACCCCAACTTCATACGTCCACTCTTACTAATTGCTTAACTTCTATATAACTGTTACAAAATTCTAAATGGCTCCAGACGCCAATTCCCTACGATCTCATCACCTCGTAATTAAACATAAACTTTCTCTTAGTTCTATAATAACAACTCTAAATTTACTCTATTATAGTCTCAACTAGGTGGTTTACTGTGTTATTTTTGTTCATTAACCCTTGACAGTCGGTTACTGTATTTTATCTTTTAAATCTATAGTGATTTTATTATTTATTTATTTATTATTTTATTTATTATTTATTATCTTATTTAATTTAATTATTTATTATTTTTATTTATCATTTATTATTGTATATTTATTAAATTTGAATTTATATTGTTGTATATTTTTAAAGGTGTTTTTAACTTTTTGTTATTTTTATAAATTAAAATTGTTATAGTTACTAACTAGTAATCTATTATTTATTTATTTCTATTTATGTATTTATTATTTATTAATTTTTAATTAGTTATTATTTATTTATTTATTATTTTATTATTTATTATTTATTATTATTATTTATTATTTATTATTTATTAATTATTTATTTATTTTTTTTTATTATTATTATATTATTTATGTAATTTATTAAATTTAATAATTTATTATTTTATTTATTAATTTAATTTATTACTTATTTATTATTTAATTAATTTATAATTTATTATTTAAATATTTATTGTCTTATTTATTTTATTTATTTATTTATTAATTTGTATTATTTATTATTATTACTTTATTATTATTATTATTTATTAAATGATTATTATTATTTATTATAAGATTTTTATTTATTATAATTAATTATTATTATTATTATTATTATTATTAATTAATTTATTATTATTATTATGTTATTTTATTATTGTATTTATTATTATTAAATATTATTATTATTAAGTTATTATTTATTATTATTATTATTATATTATTATTATTTAATGTATTATTATTATTTATTAATTATTAATCTTATGATGTTATTAAACGATCTAATAAAATTATTATTATTTATTATTAATCTTATTAAAATATTATTTATTTTTTTATTTATTATTATTATTATTATTATTTATATTTAATTATTATTTATTATTTTTATATATTAATTGATTATTGTATTATTATTATTAATATTAATTTATTAATTTAATTATTATTATTTATTTATTTATTATTATTTATTATTTATTATAATTTATTATTTATTGATTAATTATTATTAATTAAATTATTTATTATTATTATTATTATATTTGATTACTAATATATTGCTTTGTTAGATTGGCCCTTGTTGATTAATTAATTTATTTTATTTTTAAATATTTATTATTTTAATTATTTATTATAAAATATTTCTTAAATAAATTAAGATTTTATTTTTATTATTTATTATACATTTTGATTTTATTATTATTTTATTTATTATTATTATTATTTATTTATTATTTATTTATTATTATTATATTTAATTTATTTAATTATTTATTATTTATTTATTAATTTATTAATTTCCATTTAATACAAACTACAAAATAATTTAAAGTTTTTCAACCTTAAAATTTAAGTGATCAACCAAGTCATCATCTACATCTTCTGCTTACCTGATTGTTTTATATATACTAATCACTCCTTTTGTGCTTTCTTCTTCTTTTTTTATTTTATTTTTATTTTTTTATTTTTTATTTTTAATTTTTATTATTGTTAATTTTATTTTTTATTTTTATTTTATTTTTATTTTTTATTTGTTATTTGTATATTTTTTCTTTATTTCACATCTATATTCATTTATTACTTTATTTATATTGAATATCTTTCAATATCTATTTTGTACTTAAATAAGAATACATATGTTTTCAGTATCCTGATGATGGGCCAACGACTTGGCTCGCAAAGCTCGAATGGATGTTGAGTATTGAATTAATAAAGTTCTATGACCTTGCATTCCCGAACTTTGTGGTCATTCCTTTTTATAAATAAAATTACGGTTCCCGTAGGAACAGACCAATCATAATATAAGTATATATAGTATATACTACTATAAATTTATTGCATTTCATATATAGTATTAAATATATATTTTATTTAGACAATTTAATATATATTTAGTATATATAATATATATATATTATATATATTTAGATTTATATTTTAATCAGACAATTTAATAAATTTTTAGTATATACTTAACCATGGGCGTTGCGACCACCGCGGAGTTGCCGCCCTATGCGCCTTTACGGCCTATGGCGCAACTAATGAATTTCGCTAGGCCGCAGAGGCGCGATAGGGCGCAACAATTTAAAAAGGCGGACGTAAGCATAAGGCGCACAGCCTAATACTTTCCCGCGCCTTGAGCCGGTGGACAATAGAAGAGTAAGTCTTAATTATTGTTATTATAGGTTATCGGGTGATACTTTTTAAAGTTTAGAACTTAGTTTTATTATTCTAATGTACCATTCTCTTTGGAAGAATTATTAGTATATATTATATATGTACATATATAATATATACTATATATATATATTATATTATATATATATATATTTTATATATATATATATATATATATATATAGTACTTTATATTATATATACTATATATATCTTTAGGTGGCGTAGCTAGATGTTTTACATGGGTAGGCCAAGAATAGGAGCATCTGTATATTTTTATCTTTATACTTTGTTATTGTTATTATTATATTGGATATTAATATATATATAATATAGTTAGTACTATATTATAATATATATTATTATATATATAATATATATATAATTATATATATATATATAAATATTATATATATTATATATATATATATAATTATATTTATATATAGTAGGTATAATATATATATATATATATACGTATTATTATATAGATATAGTATATATATAGGTAGTATATATAATATATATATATATACTATATAGTATTTATTTTATTTAATTTTTTAATTTATTTATACCATAAATAAATAAATAAATAAAAATAAATAAATAAATAAATAATAAATAAATGAATATAAAAATTGAAAAAAGCCAAAAAACGGTTTCCAAAGAAAAAGTTTAAAAAAAGAAATAAACCCGATCGATATATGGCAACAACGGCAAACGAAGAGCGGCCTTCGCCTGTCTTAATGATTGGCAAAGATATAGCAGATTATTTTATTTCAGCTACGCGTACCTTAGGTAGGCAAGTTATGCAGTAGATAGGCAGAGCAAAGCAAAAATAGTCATCATTTTGTTTATATTTCTTTACGATTTTGTAGTTAATTTTCTTATGGATTCTTATTATATTAACATTTTTTATGTTTTTGGTGTTTTTTTCTTTTTAAATTATTTGCTGATACTAAGGCATCTTATGCCATTCTGAATTAGCCTAATCCCTTAAGACCTAATGCCACTGATATAGTATATTAGTATATATTGATATATATATTTATATATAATTATATATATATATATGTATATTTTATATATATATATATTATATAATATATATAATAATATATAATAGCTATAATTTTATTTTTTTTTTTTTATATATATATATATATATAATATATATAGATATAGTATATATATATATATTATATATAATATATATATAATATATTATTATATATATTATATATTATATAATATAATATATATATATATATTATATATATATATATATATATAATAATATATATATATATAGTACAGGTGGGCACCGTTAATGAGAAAATTAACGTCGAATAATAATAAAATAGTAACAAATAAAAATATTAGACTGGCGATTGTGGCAAACCCTTCTCATTTGGTAAAGAATGTAAGCAGCTCTTGGAACGTTAAATTAGTCATCTTTCAATATCTTCAATGTTTTTTTTTACAGATCGGCACCACTGCACGGGTCGGGACTCTCAAGGATGTAGAGGCGGAAAATAAAACGGCATCTGAAAGAACACCACCCAATCTCTCAGTCTACACACGTTAATAGTTCTAAGGTGAGCGCAGACGTGGGCTTAAAAGAGAGCGGAATAGATTAAAATATCAGTTGGACAAGAACAGAAGAAAGGTGGTTCCGACAGAACAGAAGTAACTGGAGAGAAAGCAGGCACCACACATACGGAGACATACGTCTGGGGTTCGCAATACTCACACAGAATTCGTGCAAGAGCAAGGCATCCTCTTGGAAAATACGCGAAGGGCGTAACGGCCAATGGTGGTAGACATGCGAGAGGTTAACTCCCAGCGGCATCGCGCATGGTAGTACCTTATAGAAAAGAAATAAGCAGCGGCACACACGTTACGGTCGCAGAGAAGAGGGTCAAGATAGTTCGAAAGTAAGGACAGTTTTTAAGTCTCTTAGCTTTAGACCTCAAACCCTATCCAATAGAAAGGTGGAGCCGGAGCTCCCCAAATGTGAAAACAGTAACTCCATATACAGAGCAAATGAACGGGCCTTATATGTTACTGGGAGTGAGCTGTGCCAGAAGAGAAAAAAAAAATCCAGCAACTTGAACAGAAACAGAACTCCCAGCTTCTTGGAGGCCACCGTTAAGCAACCTTGAATATTGAGGGTTTCCAAAGAATATTTGTTTGTTGCATGTTTTATACCAAAGAATTAGTGTTTATAGTTATTCAACAGGGAGAGACCGTTAGAAGGAAGTGGAGGTGTTTTTGAGAGGGGGATGTAGAGAAGTTGGTGGTTTTTTAAAGAGTTGAATTTTAAAAGGTTGGGCGGTACCCCCACCAGGGAAATCCCATCCAGATCGGCAAAGAAAATCAGAAATCGGGGAAAAAAGCTGAAGACGGAAGAGGCAAAACTCCTAGAAGCAAAACGAGTGAGCAGATGGAAATGAGCTTGCCGACGAAGAATGTGTGGGGTTGAGTCATCGGCCATAGAGTGGACAGAGGTTTGGAAGCAACCAGCTGAGGAGATTTGTATTTGTTGATGAAAAGTAGGAATAAAATTTGGAGATAGAAACAGAACCTTTGCGGAACGACCGACAGTTACAGGAAAGGATTAGACGACGCTTGCCATCAACAAGTGCGATAATGGCAGCAATCGGAAAGCAGAAAAAACTAGACGAAGAGTTAATAACTAAAGAGAAAGGGGAGAAAACCCAAAGGAAGGGAGCTTAAAGAGAGCGGTGACCCATCGCCAACCGGTCTAGGGCGCTTGGATTTATGTCAGAGCGCTACCGTTCGGGCAAGACTCCCCTCGCATGGTCCCTAATGACAGAAGCGACATGAGATCGTTAGATCAAGGAGTATGTCACACAGTGACCCTTTGAACGAGGGAAAAGCCATAATGATGTGATCTGAAAGATACAAGGAAATGAGACTTCCAGATGAATCCCAGGAATGAGAGTATAAGAAAGCGCTTTCGAAGATTTAGATAGAAACCAGGTGGATAGCTAATAGTGGGGCGGAGTGATAGTTTGAAGGTTCAGAGCGGCTTCATCTTTTTTCCGGGATCGGTTGGACATTTGCGCGCTTCCCAGCCTGAGAAGAAAAGTATTTAGTATTAAGGACATAAGAGTAGAGTTGAAGCTAGGGAGCAGGCGTCCAGCTCGGAAGCACACTCCTCAAAACAGCCGGGGAGCGAATGCCATCGCAAACGCCCCTCCTAGCCTTCCTCGACGTTCATTAGAACCAGGACCCAATGCATTACGATCCATGTGTTTACTAACGGTTAAAGGCATGGGAAACCTGAAGCGGAGAAGGCAGTAGGAAGGAGGGATCAGAATCCTCCATGGGTAGAATTTAGATGAACAAATAGGGCCGAGAGGACTTGGCCTTTCAGAAGGAGAGTTCCACAGAACCGTCAGAGCGAATAGAAGGGGAGGCAAGCGCTAGATTTTACAGAAAGAAGACTTTTTCAGGTTTAGGACTAATTTTTTTAGTCATAGGGGTAGACAAACAGGTTGTTCGGACTTTCTTTCAGTGAAAGGTACGGCTTGAAAGCCTGACGATAATAATCACTGTAACGGATTCCGAGCAGAATGAAGATTAGGTAAAAGGGAGTGATAGGGACAGAACGAGAGTTTTTTTTTTTCGCCATAGCTCCGAGTACCAATGTCTCTCTCCTGTAATGTTCCTCGAACTATGTATTTTGGGGAGAAAAAGATTTAATTGAAGATGGAATGAACCTGCTCATTCCATCGGTGATTACGACCCCTACTTTTCCAGCGGTGACCGAAGCAACCTCCGACTCAAAGAAGGAATCATTCCAAGAGTAGTTAGCAAAAAACAACGCAATGCCCCCCAACTAACCCGATTAAAGTGCCAGAAATTACGTTTAGGGTTTGGTGGGGTAAAATTATTATAATTAAGAGCTACAAGATTGCAGTCAGAGTTACCAATAAGAGGAAAAATTGTGTATTTATAACGAGAAGGAGTAGTGGTGAAACATAAGTCAATCATGTTCTTAAATTGGTTAGGTCGATTTGGGATATGTGTAGGTTCCTTAATTAACTGTTTCAGATCGTTGAGAGTACTGAATGTTTTGGCCTCCTCCCCGTCTGCATTAGTGTGAGAGGAGCCCAACCATTCAGTGTGGTATACGTTGAAATTACCTAAATAGAGGATCTCGGCATTTGGATGGGAAGAAGTAACAGTCTGATATGGGGTAGTCAAAAAGAACTTGAAAATCTGTTCCATTAAGGGAGCAGTAGCAGTACACAAGATAATGATAGTAGTTGGGAGAAAGATTTTAAGCCATAGAACATCGAAGTTGGGAGATTCAAATTTCTCGAGACGTGTTACAGGAGTGTTTATGTTTATATAGTCAGACTCCATTCAGTCGGAAATTATAGAAAAAGTTATACTTGGAGATATTGTTTATTTGAAAAAGAATCCCAGGCTAGTTGGGTCTCAGACAGCAATAAAATGGTAGGTTGAGAGTTAGAGAGGTGATATTATACGGATTCATGATTAGCACGCAGGCCACGCACGTTGGCAAAGCCAATAGAGAACCCACCGACTGCGCCCACCCCTACATCTGCTCTGACCAATGATTCAATTAGCCACTCACGCAAACAAACACACACAAACTCTCATACCCAATAAAATCTAATATCATACAATATTTAAAACTAATTAGCAGGAGACAATCTTTGATAACTGATAATAATAAGTAAATAGATAACCAAAAAATAGTAATGAATAAATGAGTTTGCACGATCAAGCACTAACCAGTACCAGTTGCAAACACATACAAACTAACATGCGAGGGTTACGTATTAAAACCTAAAATACTTTATTTTATAAAATTTTAGTTAAAAAGGAACACAAAAGCAAAAATATAAAAACCTATAATATATCTAATAATAAATAATAAACTAAAAATTAAAGATTAAAAAATAAACTTAAACTTAGCTTTAAATTCTAAACGGCGAAATTTTCGCTGGCATCTTCATCATTTGTAGATATCAAATTATCAAATACTTAAGGCTTGATTGAAAGAAACTTGAATACATTAAAAACCTAAATAAACATAATTAAAACACTCGGAAAGACAATCGCAAAAGTCTACGCTGCACAAGCGCCAACTATCAACTAATTCTCTATAACATTGTTATTCGCCTTTGAATGTATCACTTTTCTGAGGTAGTTTAGCACAACGTTTTTCTTTCGTCATATCATACTCCCATTCTCAATGACATTCTCCAATCTCTTTTAATCTCAATTAAAACACTCGGAAAGACAATCGCAAAAGTATACGCTGCACAAGCGCCAACTATCAACTAATTCTCTATAACATTGTTATTCGCCTTTGAATGTATCACTTTTCTGAGGTAGTTTAGCACAACGTTTTTCTTTCGTCATATCATACTCCCATTCTCAAT
This sequence comes from Trachelipus rathkii, assembly GCA_015478945.1. Classification (NCBI taxonomy): domain Eukaryota; kingdom Metazoa; phylum Arthropoda; class Malacostraca; order Isopoda; family Trachelipodidae; genus Trachelipus; species Trachelipus rathkii. Next base: position 23,288 of record JABUQX010021905.1, read on the forward strand.
GACATTCTCCAATCTCTTTCTTGCCGTCACATTGTACAATAACTTAGACAATCGCAAAAGTATACGCTGCACAAGCGCCAACTATCAACTAATTCTCTATAACATTGTTATTCGCCTTTGAATGTATCACTTTTCTGAGGTAGTTTAGCACAACGTTTTTCTTTCGTCATATCATACTCCCATTCTCAATGACATTCTCCAATCTCTTTTAATCTCAATTAAAACACTCGGAAAGACAATCGCAAAAGTATACGCTGCACAAGCGCCAACTATCAACTAATTCTCTATAACATTGTTATTCGCCTTTGAATGTATCACTTTTCTGAGGTAGTTTAGCACAACGTTTTTCTTTCGTCATATCATACTCCCATTCTCAATGACATTCTCCAATCTCTTTTAATCTCAATTAAAACACTCGGAAAGACAATCGCAAAAGTATACGCTGCACAAGCGAAAAAAAACTCATCATTTTCACATTCATTTTCTAATATATTTAAATCTTGACTCTTTAGTTGTAATTATTTTCCATCTGTGGCGCCTTCTTCTTTCCAGAAATCGCGGTTGTTCCATTGGCACATCGAAGATCCCTGGGTCTCTCAATCTTGTTCGAGAAGCAATATTAGCTTCACCAAACGCACCATCCACTTGATCTTCTTCTACCATTTGGACTCTGGCCTCTGTATTTTCATTTTCCTGTTTTACTTGAGGTGCCCATTGTACACTTCTTCTTACAGGAACTACAGGAACAGTCATTCTGGGAGTTAACATTTCCATGGAATTTAGATCACCCTCCAACGAGTTTCTATTCGGTTCAAGCTGACATTCAGATAGTTCTAATGGTTTCATTCCTTCTGCTGTCGCCACGGGAGAATAGACAGAGTACAATCTTTTCTGGAGGTCTTCACATGACAGTCTTCGTGCACTTCTATATGGAATCATCTGGTTCCTTTGGTCAGTTATATAAAGAGGAGTATAGGACAGTAAAGAAGGTGAATTTAGAGAACTAATAGAAGGAGAACCAAATAGAGAGTTTTCAGAAAGAGTACAAGGTGAATTTGAAAAGTGAGGTGAATGAAAAGTTTCTTGAGAACTTGCATAAGGAGAATTAGGTGAAGTAAATAAGTTAGTGAGGTTATATGAAGAAAGGTCACTAGAGATACTAGGAGATTGAATAGGAACAGTAGAGACTTGAGGAACAGTAGGTAGAAGAATAGAAGAAAAATCACTTACCTTTGTCAAATTATTTATTACTTGTTGATTTAACAGAAGACTTTTCTCAATGCTGCACAACACCACTCTGGAAAGTTCTTTGACTTCTTCGGAGTCAGGAAATCCTAAGAAATCATCCTCCTCATCATCCGAATCATCTTCGAAATCCATATCATGTATATTAGATGTTATTGACGGTGCTGCGGCTGGAGAATCCTGTGGAATTTCTTCTAGTTGTTCGTCTTCTGGAACTTCATTCGTATTTAGTTGGTTTGTTAATAATTTATTAAATAAAGGATTTTCTCTTACATATTTAGGGGGAATATACCACTTTTTCAATTGCCTGTGATGCACCCTATAAATTCTTTCAGATTCCAATGATTTGACTATATAAGTCACCTCATTTGGATTAACTTTTACTATTTGTAAGGGTCCCTGATATCGATCCTTAAACTTATTTATAGTTAAGTCGCCTGGAAGTTGTATTTTAAGTGCCACTAGTTGATCCAATTTGAAAGGAGTAAAACTCTCATGTCCTTCCTTCCAATGGGTATTAAACCCCATCCAAGGAAGTCGAGGTTGATTATTATGCGCTTCCTGATACAATATCTCAGAGGGAGTTTTAGATGTGGCAGTGTGTACTAAGTGATTGTAGGTTAATACAACTTGTGGTAATTGTACATCCCACAGACTAGGATTTTTCAAGGACAACCGTAAATATTGCAGCAAGGTACGGTTTACCCTCTCCGTAATTCCGTTTGAAGATGGATTATATGGAGTTGTATAAATATGTCTGATATTATTTCGTTGTAATAACTCCTCAAATTCAGGACCTTTAAACTCCCTTGCATTATCCGTTAACAATCGTGAAGGGATTATTGGCAAATAAGGTAAAATACTCTGTAAGGCCGTTGTTACCAAGGTGGTATGTTTTGATCATATTGGAACAGCTGCTATCCATTTACTAAAATGATCGATAAAAACTAGGGCATAAGTATTTCCTTTAGCTGATTTCGGTAATTGCAACAAGTCTACGGCAACCAATTCAAAGGGGTATCTTGTATGTATCTTGAGAGTTGGTGGAGCGTGATATACATTGGAAACTTTAGCTAGTTGGCATTTATAACAGGACATAGATATTTCGTGACAGATATCTTTCAATTTCGGATGCCAAATAATTTTTTCTAACAATGCATAGAGTTTACCTTGTCCAATATGGACAAATTCATAATGATTTATAATGGCGACTTGTACGGCAAATGAAAACGATACCACATAATGGTATTGATCTTTTCGATTTCGATGGAGGATATGATTATCAACTATTGATAAGAAGTTTTTAGCAAATTTGAACAGTTTTAGGGGACCCTGAAAGGCTTGACGTCTCAGTAAAGCACCTTTTAGTCTTTTTAATAAAGGATCATGTGCCTGACATTGGGCTATATGGTCCATTAATATTTCCACTGAATCTTGTGATGTTCTGATCAGGGAAATATTTCTTATAAATAATAATTTAGTGGGAGGTTTCTTCTTCTTCTTCATAACTTCCTCCCCACCAGATTCCAACCAATTTTCAAGTGGCTGATCATTCTGGTCTGTAAGTTGATCTTCGTCAGTTGCTTGGTACTCTATTTCATAAAGTTCATTTGATGATTCTTTTTCGCAATTATTCACAGACACTGATTCCTCTTCCGAACCAAGGACTCGAGTTCTTCCAGGGACTAATAGATTGTAATGGATGCCACTTATGCAAAACAGATGACACACTTCTTTATGAGTTGGATCTCCAAAGTGTAAAGGATGTGTTTTACTGTAATATACAAAAACCCGGATCTTATAAAGGTGAGTAAATACGTCTATGCTATGGACAAAGGGCAATTGACTGGCATACCTGGTTAGTTGTAATTGTTTCAGTACTTGATTTGGTTCTGCCAGTTGGTAGATGATATTTACTTCTGTTATTCACCAATTCATCAACAACTGCCGCTCTTATTTGGAGATGAGAAGTTGGTTTATCATATAAAAACCGCGAGAAACACTGAAACAACGAATCTCCACCACCCAACATTTTAACCACTGTAAATCCCTCAGGTGGGTCATTAGAGATTATTTCATTTTCGGGTTCGGTTGGAATTTCAAACGGAGTTCTTGACAAGGTGTCTGCAACGATGTTCTCTTTACCAGGTACATAAAATAGTTCATAGTCAATGTCATTAAGTTCGTCCAAAGTTCTGGCCACCCTTTGATTCACTAAAGGCATGTTTTGCAAAAAGAGTAATGGCTTGTGATCCGTATATACATGCACTTTGATACCATACAAAAACGGTTTTAGTGATCGTACAGCCCATCGAATGGCTGCGAGTTCTTTTTCAGTGGCACTATAACCACGTTGAGCTTTTGAGAAAACTGTGGAAATGTAAGCTATGGGTTTATTCTCGCCGTTTTGAACTTGGCTGAGGCAGGCACCCGCACCTATCCCTGAAGCGTCAGTGTGAAGTAACAACGGAGTAGCCTGCTCGGATCTATCAGGATACGATAAGAAAGGTGGAGATGTTAATAGGTGTTTAAGTTTGTCAAATGCCAGTTGGCACTGTTCTGTCCAAGGCACACTTTTCGGGAACTTAAGTAGATCGAACAAAGGTTTTGCTATTACTGAACATTGTGGGATATGCCTTCGATAGAAATTGATGAGGCCCATAAACTGTCTAACCTGTTTTGCCGTTCTTGGTGGGGGATACTTCATAATACCCTCAATGTTCTTTTGTAGTGGTTTTAACCCTTTATCGGAAATTATGTGGCCTAAAAATTTCACTTCGGTTCTTAACAGATAACTTTTCGAGGGTTTTAATTTAAGCCCAGCCACTCTAAATGCTTTAAGGACCTCTTCCAAGATAGAGAGATGTTTCTCGAAACTGTTGCTAATTATCAGGACGTCGTCCAGATAAATCATTACTTCACTCCATGAAATGTGACATAAAGCCAATCTCATTACCCTCTGAAATGTAGCAGGTCCGTTCATGAGGCCAAAAGGCATCCGGAGGAACTCCCAATGGCCCAAAGGTGTTGAAAACGCGTTTTTTTCGATACTATCTTCCTCCATCTCTATCTGATAATATCCCTTATAGTCGATAGGGAAAAAAAGTGCATACCTTGCAAACTGAACAATGACCGGTTAAATTAGGAATGGGGAATGCATCCCGTTTAGTGATAGAATTCAACTTCCGATAATCTATACAGAGTCTCATAGCACCGTCAGGTTTACGAATCGGGACTACGGGTGCAGAATATGGCGAACATGATCTTCTAATAATTCCCTCGGCCTCTAACTTAAGACAAACTTCTTCCACTTCATATAATATGGGTCCTTGTAAACGCCTAACAGACTCATTCACTGGATCTTCAATAAAAGTGTTTATAGCATGTTTCAGAATGCTGGTACATCCAACATCTGCATCTCCTAAACTAAGAACCTGAGGATATTTGATTAAAAGTTGTACAACTTGATCTTTTTGATTTTCTGATAAGTCCGTTTTATCCAATTCAAACGCTGTTCTTAAATTATCGAGCGTCCACTCCTCATAAGTATCTTGAGGCTTTTGAGTTATTTCCACTGTGTTTACGCTACTATAATTAGAATCCTTCGCAGGATGCACCTGTTGTAAAACAGTATACGTACCAAGAGGATAACCTCGTTTTAATGTGATTGCATTTTCAAAAGGATTGAAACAGTATATATAAACACTGGGGTCTCTCGTATAAGGGATAACTGCTTCATCAATTATACATTGATTACTTGTGTTTGGTGTAAATAATAATAACGAATCTTTTTCTATAAGCGGACTATATGTGGTAACCATAACCGGAACACACATACGGGACGCAATTACCACATCCTTACTTATCAACGCAAACTCTTCCACCTTGTTTCCCGGACATAATCGTATATCTTTAGTTATTACGGTTATGATATTATTTTTCTCTTTATTTCTTTTAATTAATTCTTTTGTAGTCAAATCCGGCAATAAATTGTCTTTTCTAAGCAAATTGTATCCGAATATAACGTCATAACCTGTTACTTGCTCATCTACTACCACAAAAGTATTGGGAGCGGTGGAGAACTCCTTAGAAAGTTTTAATTGAAGAGTTATCTCACCCAAAACAGGAAAAACCACCTTACCTATACCACTAACGCCTGTATATTGAGTGGCTCTCAAAGGAAACTTGTCTTTATTCAATAATCGATACGTTGTATTTGTAATTAAACTCAGAGAAGCACCAGTATCTACTAATGCTTGTAATGGGGTATCAACGTCACACCCCTCAATTCCTACTCCTATCACTAAAGCATCCTCTGGAGGATTCTGTATATACTTTATCTGAATTATAGAATCTGAAAAAGAAGGGAAATGGGGATTTAGAGATGAGGATTGTTCCTCATTTTCTTGGAAAGAGGTTTGTACCTCAATTTCGTGGGATGAGGTTAGTACCTCAATATCATCAAATGAGGTTTGTACCTCAATTTCTTTTGATGATGTTTTATTTGACATCTTTAACAAATTTATAACCATAGTAAGATCTAACTCAGTTTGTGATCCTACATTTTCACTAAAAGTATTGACTTGTTCATTAAAAGGTGGTGCGGAAGGTACCACACTCAATTCTAAGTTCGTTATTGTTTCGGTTTCATTTACCTGGTCATTTTCACCCGGCAACTCGTGACCCTACATTACCGTGGTCCGTCTTTTGTTTTTATAATCTTCTTGCCTTTGGACGCTGAGGTTTCAGACTCATTGATGCTATCGATTTAGGTTTACACGGTTGATCTAAGGCCCAAGATACAGTCTGATGCTTTTCTACTTTTACTTTGGGCTCTGTGGGCGGGCCACTGACCACAGAGCACTCTCGTTTCCCCTCTGTTGGGGTATATTTTCTGAAAAACGTTGCGGACAATCGATTCCTAAATGACCATCCTGACGACAGACAGGACATTCTTGATTTTCTGACCCTAGTTGTTTTTTCTGACTTCGCTGTGGGCAGTCCTTCACGACATGTCCCTTTGTTTCACAACGGATACACTTATTTTTTGATACATAAGTCATCTGCCATGTGTCCGCGTTTTCCGCAAAACCGGCACTGTGGTCTTAATTTACAATCCCGCACAACATGGCCTGGTTTCTTACAATAATTACATCGTTGTGGTGATCCTGGTGATTGTGGATTATTTTGAGATTTTCTAAACTTTTCTTGCACTGGTCCATTTGATTGTGTTCCCTGATGACCACTAGACGGAGGAACTCCAGGAGGCTGGGCAAATTGTGACATATTTTGCACATAAGTCGGATTACTCGGACCCGAATATCTTGAAAAATACCCAGAAGATTGAGGGAACTGTGATCCACCACTGGATACATCATATCCTGGATAGGTCAATGCAGGATAAGGCCATACTGGCCCAACCGACGGTGGAACTGGAACAGTATATTGAGATGATTGATAAGAAGTAGAAGGGACCACAGGTGTTAAATCTATTATTTCTGGCTGATTAATCAATGGAAGTTTAGTGTTAGTGTTTGTTATAGACTCCATTCCATTATTAGTTTTATCTGCTACTTGTTTACGTGTGTAATTGTCGTCTATTAACTTTACTAACCCTTCCCAAGAAAGGCTAACGCCTCCTAAGGCCAACTCACAAACCACCGTGAGAGAATTTACTTGATCTTGTACGGATTGAGGTAGACTCTTCACTAGTTTTTCCCTAACCACCTTCATGGAACTCACATCTGATCCCGGAAAGGCTTTTTCGGCTAATCCCAGCAAACGCAATGCATATAGTGGTATGGTTTCTGTTGACAATATTTGAGCATCAGTAAAAGCACTTAAGTCACATTTTGTTTGTTTTCTCAAATGCTCCCCAAACCAATCCATTAATTCCTTCTTTATCATTGCATAGCTTGCATTCGATTTCATTAGTACGTCATAAACTTGTTTAATAGCTCCCTCCAGATGCAATCCCAAATAGGTACGCCACCCGTCAACAGGGGAACTTGGATAGGTCGCTAAGGCATATTCTTCAAATCTAATCATAAATTGTGGGAGAGGTTCTCCATTCTCCAGACAATACTTACCAACAGGTATCATTTTCCTGGATTTTATTTGCTGTTGATCTGTCATCATTTTCATCATCTGCGTCATAGTATCCAATGTTCTTTGATTCTGTTCCAAAATTCGCAACAACAATACATTATTTTCGGGCTCCTGCGTAGATGAATTTTGCATTGGTGATTGTTGCGGAAAACCACCCACAGACAATGGACGACCCTGCTGGAAAGGTGCAAATGGGGCGGATGGAATTGGTGGTTGATATACATTTAGGCCAGGCTGCACACCACCAAAATATGGGCGCGCCACAGAAATACTTCCCGGCAAGTTTAACGTAGACACTGTGACCATCACTGGGGGAGATGTCGTAAAAGAGGAGGGTACTGAGCCTATCGAGTGTACTGAACCGACGTTCAACACCCCCGAAGACTCAGCAAACGCTAAGGTGGATGTCATACGGACGTCGCTTGCAGATGTCATCAAGTTCGGTGGTTGGTCAGCCATCAAACTTGATGAATCCGAGGTGGTAAACGTTGGTAAACTCAAATCATCGAACGTCGTTTTCGCATCGTCGCTCGCGCCGTTTGCTACAACGTTCTTGTTGTCTGCCATATTTCGAATACTTTATGTTATGTGATTTTTAGAATAGATAGAATAGGAGAGTACTTGAATTTTGATACCTAATAACTAGAGAATCGTGTTTCTGTTGAAGTGTTAATAACTTTAGAGATATCAGAAGTAGAGAATCAATAATTCTAATTCGAATTGGACACTAACGGAAAAACGAAACCAAAAGAAACTTTTAAAAAAAAGAAAGAAAGAAAGAAAGGCAGCAGACACGTAATAGGCAGCTTCTCAAGAAAGAGAACTACGCTCTGCTACCATAAATGTTGTGTTTTGATTGAGGGGAATGTGTAATAAGTGTAGATAAATCGTTAGAAAAGTTATAGGTCGTATGACAAAAATTATAATAATATTAAAGAAATAAAATTGTCCTAAATAAATAGAATTCAAAAAAAACTTACAGTATTTTAAATAAATCTTTGAGAATTTTTCTAAGGCCCTTTTCAGAAGGCCGTCTCTTGTTCCCTACAAAATTTCTTCGAGCTGCAAGATATATCTTCTGCTGCCACACAGAGTTTACTCAAGAGATATGAAAAAGATGTAACATGGATTAATAATAGACCTATAGTTAGAAACAATTTAAATATATTATGTTTGGAACGATGTCGTACTTGAAAACCTATAATGTCTTTAAACCTGTTGTTCTTATCATAAAACTTGTGATTTAGAAATTGAGAAAAAAAATATATCAGTGGGAATGAAACCCAATGAATATTATATACTTTTTAATAGAAACAACTTAACAAAAATTTTATACAAAGAAAGAAAGGGGATTAGGGGATGTTTTAATCTTTAATATGATAAATAGAACCATTTACCAAAAATTAAAAAAAAAGATATGATATGATTTAATCTTTTAGTAAGCATACAAGACCATCAAAAAAAATGTTTATTTATGTGTATGTAATTCTTTTATGACTCCAAGCCACGTATTTGTTTAGTTTATGACCCCAAGCCACAAAATTATCGACTCAACAGACGAGATTTTCATTCGCGCGCCTAAGAATTAGTGCACTAATCGTAAACCACGTTGGTTATGAATTCGAACCCGCACGATAACTCCGACTCCGACTTCTCACTCAAAACGACTCCAAGTCTGATATTTATAGTTTCTTATTGTATAAACTATAAACTAAAGTATTAGTTCATATGATTAACTGAATCTCCAATTGATTACCGGCTCTGGCTCTTAATGAATTAACTGCTGAGTTATTTCATCAATCTGTATACCTGTATACACTAGTACACAGTAAAATATGTTATATGAAAAAATGTCATAGGCAACCACTGCTCTTATTTTAGTCAATTTATATTAATTTGTTTTAGAGTGGTTATGGTTATCTTTATCTTAAATATATTCTAATCAAAAATACAAAAAAAGGAATTTATGAGGGATCATATTTTATACAATCAAAATAAAAGGGGAATTCAATAATTATTGTAAAAGGGGATTTGATAATAATGGATAACAGGGAATTTAATACTAACAAGTAAAAGGGGAATTAATAATAACAAATAAAGGGTAACAGGGGAATTTATAATAACAGATAAAGGGAAATTGATAATAAAATGTAAAGGGAATTGATAATAATGTGTAAAGGGGATTTAATAATCACAGTTAAAGGGGAATTTATAAAGAAAATATTTCTCTTAAGAAAGATTTTGTAGACAGGATAACAAGCAAAAATTATAATTTTTTTAGTATTGCTCCAAACAATAATAATAGGGATCAGAGGAATACCACTAATAAAGGTATTCAATTATAAACAGTCAAATATAGTGACCTTCAATAAGGGTCACACACCACAATCACTAAATTGTTTGTTGATTATTATTTCAATAATCCACTTTATTGTTTAGAAAAAAAACTTTATATGAAAAAATGTTTATGAATAGTTTTTTTTCAAGTTCTTTCCCTAACTAATAATTCAACTCAATATCCTAAGAGGATTGTCACCTTCATTATAATTTGGTGAGGTAAAGTTTACTAGTTGCAATGAACCACAATAGTCCAACAATTTCCAGACAAGAATGACCAGTTGTGCACTTCCAAAGGTATCTTTCTAGGAGACAACGCCTGCTCACAGACCCAAACCTGAACCTGGGAAAGTGAATGCAGGCATTACCTACTAATTGCCATGATGATTTACTACACACTTATTATAAATTTTATTTATTGTATATCAATTTGAGACTTATCACAAGAATTATAAATTGGCTTACCCCTGCGGAAACAGAGGTCTTCTCTGGGCTGCTGAATTTAGAAATTGAGCACCAAAATGACTCATCTTGATCGATGATCAATAACTATACGGGAAAAGCAAGTGCTCAGGGTGACAGACTTCTCCTGATTTGTGAGAAAGATAAAAATGGAAATTATACTCACAAATTAATTTCAAGATAGTTTGGTGGCATTTTACTTAATATCCGTTTAATCATTTACCTAAATTTGCCGGTAGAATATTCAATAAATTTCAATACAACAATTTACAGTATGACAACGTCAATTGGTGGTTATTATAGATGATGAGCTGTAGAAGAGAAAAAAATATTACAATATATATATAATTTAAATCTTAATTAAACTAAATAATTATATTTACTAAACTTATTAATATAATATATATATATATATATTATATTATTATATATATAATAAAATTGTAAAAAAAAATTCAAATTTTTTTGATTTTGGCTAAACTAGAAGCCTCGGAATCCGAAGCGGTCACTGTGACTGCATGATTTTTCAATATATATATTATATATATATATATATTATATATATATATATATATATATATATATATAATATATATATATATATATATATATAATATATATATATATAATATATATATATTTATATATATCCGTAAAATGGGGGAAAAACCGGTCAAAAATCGCCGTTTTTTTTTTTTAAATGAATCATGAAAAATCGAAATTTAAGTTATATCTATACTTAATAGTTTTTCTCTACATTTAGAGTTTCCTTAATGTTTTAGAATAATGAAAATAATAAAAAAATCTCGAAATGAATATTTTTAAAAAATTTTTGAAAAATTCCATTTTTCAAAAATTGAATTCGGGAAAAACCGGTCAGTGGCGTCGGGAATAGCCGGCATTTAAATTATTATTTCTTTTGTGCTTGTCCAACAATTATAATTTATAATTTAAATGTTAATTAGAGTAATAATATTAATAGAATTAATTGGAATGAAAAACACAAGTCTAAGTTTTATTTTATTAACTTTTGCAAACGTTGATTTTTTACAAAAATTTTGAAAAAATTTTTTCATTTTTTTATGCTAAATAAGCATTGAAAAAAATGAATTATAATGACAATAATTTTTAAATAATTTCTATAATAATAATAAATATTTCAACTTTTTAACAAAATTGGCACTTTTTATTTACGATAGGCCTATGTACGCACATTACACGAACTTTTTGCCGAAAAAATTTTCACAATTTTTATAATTTAAATTATGACAATCAATTTAATAATTTTTTAATAATAATATTTGCACTTTTTAAACAAAATAGGTCTTTTTTTTTTTTATTTTTTTTTTTTTTTTTTTTATAGAGTTGTACGCACATTCCACGTGAACTTTTTTTTTATCTTACACTAGTAGAAGAAAGATAATGTATAGAAAACATTTAAACAAAATGTCTTATAGTCTACCATGCATAAAAATTAGAACAAAATATTATGAAAACTAAAAAAAAATAGACATTTTTACAGTTTATAGCTACCGGCTTTTCCCGACGCCTGACCGGTTTTTCCCTCCGAAATTGAAAAAACTTAATAACTTTAAAATAAGCTTAATATTTTAAATTTTTTACATGGAAAATGTTAAAATAGACTTCCCAATATGCATGTAAATTGAAATCCTTATCTTAATTCTAGGAGATTCACGAGGTCTTAGAATTTTTTTAAAAAAAAAAAAAAAAAATTTTTTCCAACTTTTGGAAATTTTTTTGACTAGTAGGTGTAAGTTAATTTACTTAAATGTTTAGATATGGTAAAAATAATCTATTGGTACTTAAAAAACCTTTCTCTAATTGAAAAATTTTTTATTTAAAAAAATATAATTAACAATTTATTAACTGACCGGTTTTTCCCTCCGTGACCGGCTTCCCCCATTTTACGGTATATATATATATATATATATATATATATATATATATATATATATATATATATATATATATATATATATATATATATATATATATATATATATATATAATAAACGTAATAAAATTATAAAAAAAAAAAAAAATAAAAAATTTTTTGTTTGGCAAAACTAGTAGCCTCGTAGTCCGAAGCGGTCACCGGTGACCGCATGATTTTCAAGTACGTTTGAGCAGCGATAGGTTTATTTTTACGAAATATACAAGAATACATATTTCTTTTTTCACATTTTTCCTACATAACAATATGAACAAACACACGTAAAAAAAAACTTATAATAAGTAAATAAAGAATAAAAATTACTATTTCACGCACAAAATCAAATTTTGAGGAGAGAGCCTCCAACACCCACTTCTCGCCATGTCTGAAAGAATACTGACTCAATTTTTGCCAGTATGAGATATTATATAGATATAAATTGATACTTTTAGTAGATTTATAAAAAAAAAATTTGCAAAAATCGATAAATTTTGTCCAATAATATCAATCACAGAAAAGCGGTCACCAGTGACCGCTTAGGACTTAAAGGGTTAATATTAATAGCGGAGTGAGGCAGGGATGTGTTATGTCTCTTTTTTGGTTATTCAATTTGTATATGGTTGGGGTTATGAAAGAATTAGAGATGGGGGTGGCATTAGATGGTGTTGGAATGATGGAGAATAGAGGTGAGTGGAGGGTGCCCTACCTATTATAATGCAGATGATTTGGTTTGTGTGGTGAATCTGAAGAGAGTTTGAGAGGATTGGTAGAGATTCGACTGGGTGTGTAAAAGGCCGGGTTTGAAAGTAAACATAGATAAGAGTAAGGTTATGGTTGTGATTGAGGACAGCCCTCAGTGTGATGTTATGTTAGATGGTGAGCAGCTGAAAAGTGTCCCTGAGTTTAAATATTTAGGATTATATGATGGATGAAAAAGGAAAGGATTATGCAGGTGTAGTAGGAAAGTTGTGATGGCAAGAAGGTGACTGGTGCAATTAATCTTTGATGAATGCAAAGGGACTAAAAGTCTGAGTGCACTAGGGCCTTTACATGAGGGTTAGTTGTTACCTGTGTTATGTATAATATTGAGACTATGGTCTTGGAATGAGAGTATGAGATCTTATAATTCAATGTTATTCAGATGGACATCACTTAGGGGCGGTGGTTAGGTGTGAGAAGAATTGATAAAATGAGGAATGAACATATTAGAGAGTTTTGTGGTGTGAAGAAAGGGGTGAATGGGAGAATAAATGAAAGTACGTTGAGATGGTTTGGTCATGTGGAAAGGATGAATAACAGTCGGTTGGTTAAGCGGATATATAGTGGTGAGTGTGTTGGGAAATCGACCGCTGGAAGACCGAAGAAAAAGTGGATTGAGTCATGTAATGCAGTTGTCTGAAGGAAAGGTATGTGAGTTTGGCAGAGGCGAGAAGAAAGGTGCATAAATAGGGTGAATGGCGGGGTTTTTGTGAGGGGGTATGGTTGTGGTCTACCTGGCCAAGGGATCAACCCTACACTGACTATTTACCATAGTGAGGGTCCGTCGCAGTCTCGTGAAGCTCTAGGGTGGATTTTCTGATTGCGAAGAGTTCTCACTAATTAATGGTACAGAGTGGGCGGTAAGGCTGGGCTTTTTTTTTTGCAACTTGTGTCATATTCTTTCCTACTTTTTCTTTATTCATGCATGTCAACGGTGCATCTACACCAGTGCCTGGGGGGGAAAAAAGGTAGACATAAGAATGATATATAATATATATATATATATATATATTATATATAGTATTATATTATATATAATATATATATATTTTTATATATTGAAATGTATTGTTTTATATATGATAATTATATATATATATTATATATAATATATATATATATATATATAATATATATATATATATATATGCCAAGCCAGAAATTTTTGTTTTTTTTTAGATTAAGATTTTATTATATATATATACAGGGTCACACTTTCTGGAAGTCAGGGAAAGTCAGGGTAAGTCAGGGAAAGTCAGGGAAACGTTTAAAAATATGCTGAAAGTCAGGGAAATTCCAAAAAAGTCATGAAAAGTCAGGGAAATTTAAAATTTCCAAACATATATGG
>JABUQX010021905.1:47500-64510 GCA_015478945.1 Trachelipus rathkii
ATTCTTTAATTGTTTCTTGATTTTTTTTGTTACCAATTTAATAATAAATCATCTCTCTTTGTTTAATATTTTAATGTTTATACCCCTTTATTTTAGGGTTTAATGCTTAAACCCCCTAATCTTAGGGTTTAATGTTTAATCCCTTAATCTTAGGGTTTAAGCCAACTTGCATCTAGTACATTGAATAAAAATGGCAGTATTTTTCTAGTAAAATTATAGATAATTTCTCTTCTTATTTTTAAATATTTTTAAATATATTATTTTCAGGGTATCAGAATATGATAAAGTAGTTGTTTTGGGAAATTCTGCTTACAAATTCTACTTAGAACAACTTGAGGGTCCCAAAGTAAGTTTTAAATAGAACTTTACAGTAAAAATTCAAAAAGTATTAAATTTTTTTTTTTAAATTATGAGAAAGTAATATATACTTTAAAAATTTACAGGTATGTGTTATGTCAGATGATATTTCTACTAATGATTTATTAAGTTACATTAAATGTAAACAACCACTTCTGCCACGAAGAACATTATGGATTCTTGTAATTGGGATTGAGTTTCTTTTCTTTAAAAGTGTATATAAATTGTGTTCAGATTTAAGATGCAGTCATCCATTGCAAACAACACATTCAACTTATAAAGTTGCCTCAGACTCTGAAGCCTTGAATACTTTTGATGAGATGAAACAATCATTGAATGTGACTGAAAGAAAAGTGAAGAGTGTCTTGAATTTTGAGTCTGATTTCATGTTATTTCCACCTATACCACCAACAATGATTATTGATTCATCTGTCACACACCAAGACCTTCATAAATTGATGGTGAAGCATTCAAAAAGCCATATTATTACAGATGAAATGGCTTCCTGTTTCAGTAATATTTTTGAAAAAGTCAGTTTGAATTTTGCTCGTATTACTTTGTCAGCTTTAAATAACATGGGAATCTCTGCAGATCCTCTTGAAAGGTATTTAAATTGTCAGCTAAATCAAATAGATCTTATTTATGGCAGTGCTACTTTACCTACAAATAAGTTACCCTTTTTTAGTGAATGGTTGAGTATATTTAGAGATATTGTGTCATATTGCTTGGGTGATTCTAGTCGTTTTGAAACATCAAATAAACAAAAATTTTTGTCATCTAGGAAAGGTATAGTTAGTGATGATGAAGATGAAGGAATTGACTTTGCAAGTAGAACTGTTTTATATGAATCTGAAAAGAAATCTCTTTCTGATGTAAAATCTGATGGTAAAATTGTGTTTTCAAGTTCCAATAAGAAGTGTCAGTATGAAAAATTTGTTATTACAAATAAAGAGTATGATAAAAGTGCTTGCTCATTTACAGAAGGTAAAAGTTCAAATGTCGCTGTAGCTGACAGAACCTCATCTCAAATGAAAGGGAAGACTACAGTGTCTGAAAAAGAAACTTTTGAAAAACCTGAGATTGATCCAAAAGTCCAACAATCTTCTTGTATGTCAAACAAAATAAAACAAAAATGTGATATCCATGAAATAGCTGACGATCGTAGACATTTACCGTTTCTTGACTGCTTGGAATCAGATGCTAAACCTGAAGTCCTCACTACTTCCTCTGACATAGACTTAAAGTTTGAACAAGAATTGGAATCAGAGATATTTGATGATCATGAAGAATTTTCTGATGAAGAATTATACAACGAACTTTTTAATGATTCAGCTGGTATTATTTCAGATACGAATTCTTCTGATGAATCAATGAAACTGTCCTCTAAGCCTGGAGAAGAACATTTAAATAAAAATTTATCTGATGACTCAGCACTTCATATAACAACTGAGATTGGGTCAAAATCTTCAAAGGAGAAAAAGGCTCAAAATATTAATATCGTAGAAGACAATGAAACAAAACAAAAAGTTGGAGAAAGTTTTAATAACGAAGAAAAAGTGCTCAAAATATTAATATCGCAGAAGACAATAAAACAAAACATAAAGTTGATAAACAAGATTTTAATAGAAATGGAAAAACCATTGACAATACAGTGTCTGAGCAGTGTCAGATGTCTTCCTTAGAAATACCCAATCAGGAAGATGAGGAATATGGTACTATAATATATATTGCAAACGATCATATTAAAAATTATTTGAAATATGTGAAAGAAATTAAATTTAAAGATTATTCCTTTTGGGATATGAAATTTCCGATAAATTGGGAAGAAATAAATAAAAAAATTTCACTCTTGTCTCCCTCTCAAACCTATGTTTTTGTTATTGTTGCAGATATTAGTTTAATAACTAAAGAATTAACAATGAGTGAATGCCTTTCTAAATTTTGTAAAAACCCTCTTCGTTATCACTATTTGGAAACTACTACTGATATATTACTGGTTAAGAGGCTGAATACCATAAGAATTCTTTATATAAAATTGTCATATATAAAAAACATTAACACTAAAGTAATTTTTGCTCCTTTTTTTCCACGAAAGTGCTTAGATATCGAATCAAATTTTATACCACATTCCGTGTTGCATGAGGTTATGCTTAATAAATTTAAGCCATGTTTCTTTTATGGTGAATTTAAATATATTGAGGAAAAGGCTATACATTTTAAAAAAAAGTGGATTAATTTTGTTAAGGATCTCCCAGAACCAGACCTACCAGAAAATTTTCATGGGAAGTTTTTTTCTCTTGCCCGCTCCCACAATCCTGTTAGTTGGACTTCTATTTCTGAATTAGATTTTCCTTTCGAATTCAGAAAGATGTGGACTGAAAAGCTCATTGCAATATATCTATACATTCAGTCGTGTTTGAAAGCCACTAAATCTAGTAATATAGTTACTAAACCTGATCCAAAACCGTTAAACGTAAATGCTGACAGTGAGGGTAGTACATCTGACAGAAGTAATGTAAAAAATATTATTACGGAAAAGAAAATTGAAGATGATAGCTTGCCTAATTCGAGTACTTTTATAGTTGATAAAGAAGATTTTAATAGAAATGGAAAAACCTTTGACAATACAGTGTCTGAGCAGTGTCAGATTTCTTCCTTAGAAATACCCAATCAGAAAGATGAGGAATATGGTTCTATAATATATATTGCAAATGATCATTTTAAAAATTATTTGAAATGTGTGGAAGAAATTAAATTTAAAGATTATTCCTTTTGGGATATGAAATTTCCGATAAATTGGGAAGAAATAAATAAAAAAATTTCTTTCTTGTCTCCCACTCAAAAATATGTTTTTGTTATTGTTGCAGATATTAGTTTAATAACTAATGAATTACCAATGAACGAGTGCCGTTTTGGATTTTGTAAAAACCCTTTTCGTGTAAACTATTTGAATAGTAGTACTTCTGATAAATTACTGACTGAGAGTCTGTATACCATGAGAGTTCTTGATATAAAATTGTCAAAAATACCAAACATTAAGACTAAAGTAATTTTCGCTCCTTTATTTCCACGAAAGTGCTTAGATATCCGATCAATTGTTGATCTTACACACCATTCCGATTTACATGAGGTTATGCTTAATAAATTTAAGCCATGTTTGTTAGATGGTGATTTTAATTATATTGAGGAAAAGGCTACATATTTTAATAACAGGTGGTTTAATTTGGTTCAGGATCTCTACCGCCCAAAATACGTACCAAGATATTTCTCTGATGAGATGTTTTTTTCTCTTGACCATTGGCCTGTTAGTTGGACTTCTTTTTCTGAATTAGATTTTCCTTTCGAATTCAGAAAGGTGTGGACTGAAAAGCTCATTGCAATATATTTATACATTCAGTCGTATTTGAAAGCCCCTAAATCTAGTAATATAGTTACTAAACCTGATCCAAAACCATTAAACTTAAATGCTGACAGTGAGGGTAGCACATCTGACAGAAGTAATGTAAAAAATATTATAACGGAAAAGAAAATTGAAGATGATAGCTTGCCTAATTCGAGTACTTTTATAGTTGATAAAGAAGATTTTAAAAGAAATGAAAAAAACTTTGACAACACAGTGTCTGAGCAGTGTCAGATGTCTTCCTTAGAAATACCCAATCAGAAAGATGAGGAATATGGTACTATAATATATATTGCAAACGATCATATTAAAGATTATTTGAAGTGTGTGGAAGAAATTAAATGTAAAGATGATTCCTTTTGGGATATGAAATTTCCGATAAATTGGGAAGAAATAAATAAAAAAATTTCTTTCTTGTCTCCCACTCAAAAATATGTTTTTGTTATTGTTGCAGATATTAGTTTAATAAGTTTTGAATTACCAATGAACGAGTGCCGTTCTAGATTTTGTAAATATAATCTTCGTGTCCACTATTTGGCAAAAGCTTGTCATAAATTACTGGCTGATAGGCTCAATATCCTAAGAACTCTACATAAAAAATTGTCAAATATTCCAAACATTAATACTAAAGTGATTTTCGCTCCTTGTTTTCCACGAAAGTGCTTAAATTTCGAAGCAATGTTTGATTTTACAACCCATTCTGTGTTGCATGAGGTTATGCTTAATAAATTTAAGCCATGTTTGTTTTCTGGTAATTTTAATCATCTTTTGGAAATGGCTAGACTTTTAAAAAAAAGGTGGTTTAATTTGATTCAGGATCACTTCTGCCCAAAATATGGACCAAAAAAAATACCTTATGAGGTGTTTTTTTCTCTTGGCCGTTCCTACACTCTTGTTAGTTGGACTTCTCTTTCTGATTTAGATTTTCCTTTCGAATTCAGAAAGATGTGGACTGAAAAGCTCATTGCAATATATTTATACATTCAGTCGTATTTGAAACCCACTAAATCTAGTAATATAGTTACTAAACCTGATCCAAAACCGTTAAATGTAAATGCTGACAGTGAAGGTAGTACATCTGAAAGAAATAATGTAAAAAACATTATTACGGAAAAGAAAACTGGAGATGATAGCTTTCCTAATTCGAGTTCCACCAGTTATCAAAATGTTGAAGAGTTTGAATTAGATTGTGAAGAGGTGCTTATAAGTGAAGAACTTGAGAGGGAAATTCTCGAAGCAAATGATGAGGAATGTTTTATTTAAGGTTATTTTACTTAAAAAATTATAAATTAAATTTATCCTATAAAACAATAAATTTTTATTTTACCCAATTTTACGACATAATTATAAATTTTATGTCATAAAGGAAACCCAAACATTTTTCAAACCCGGATCAATCCCCAATCTGCCGACCAAAGACTCACCAGACCAGTAGAAAACTTAAGTAACTAGTAAAACTAAAATAGTTTGTTAATAAATTAATAATTTGTTTAAAAGATATTTCCTTGAAAGAAACCGACTTATTACACTAAAATTTTAAGTTAAAGCTATCTAACCATGAACAAGGTACGAGCCATTCGTCATACAGTACTAATGTAACATCTGAAAGTGAGCATCATACAAAAAAAGAATAAGCGGATGATTTCATATATTTGGTACAACAAAAGAATACCGGAATCCTTAATTTTCACTTAGAACACTTCATAATTATTTTTTCTTATTTCACCAAATTTTTATCAAGACAATTTCTTCCTCCTGTTAACGTTCCCCACCTTGGGGGGGGTGGGGGTTCAGATACCTTTTTCGAATGCTATCTGCGAAGAATTGCGTTATTGTTTTTGTTTGATTTTCCCCCCTCTTTTTGTGGTTGCCCTACTTTCCATTTATGTTCTATAGTATATTATTATTATCCCCCTCACAAAGGTGGCCTCGTTGTCGTCGAGAGGGGACACAGACCCTTTGTGTCTGTGAAGAGCTACTTTTATTTTTGTTATACATTTTTTTTTACTCTCCCTTATTATTATTATTATTTTTATTTTTTTTTATTCTTGATATTCTTCTTTTTTTATAGTTATTTTTATTTTTAGTCATTATTTTTCTTTTTCTTCTCTTCATTATAGTATACTTTGTGTATACCGTTCGTTTTGCCCGTCCCTTTCCCGGTTTGTTTCCCTTTCCTCCATGATCTGTACGCACCACCCTACGCATCCTTGGTCTCTTTTGAGAGTCCCCCAATTTCCTCCTGAATCCTGGTGGATATGGTGCCGTTGTCTCTGTTCCCATCTTGCCCTCCCCGATGGTTCTCGCCTTTTTCAGGGCCGCTTATTGTTGGAAACCTGAACCTTGGCTAACCACTGAGGAAGCTCTCATGCACTTGGGTGTATAATCCTTGGCTTCGCTTCTTATCCGTGTTGTGAACGGCTTGCATTTTCTTATCTTAGGGACTGGACGCGGAGTCCCTGGAGGCTTTGCCAAGGCCACACCCATGGCCAGCCCTACGGAGTGGGGTTTCTAGGAGGGAGGTTTTATGCTCTGGGCGTGTGGTGGGCTCGGTTTTGGCTGTTTTGCTCCCAGGATATATTCTAGTTTTTATATTCATCATATGTGTTCATTTATTTCTGTGCTGATGTTTTGGGAGTCGTCTTTAATGGAAAAAAAATAAAAAAGAAAAAACCTTTAAAGAAAGACGAGACTCACCATCCATCGTGCTCCCATCCCGGCCTCTTCCTGGCTGCTTCCAGTCCAGTGTCCAACAGGGGCTTCGACGCCTTTGTTGATTAAATGGTTGGGTTGAGGCCCCTCCCCAACCCATTAGTCCCAGGCAACTTTTCGGTTTCTGGGACTATCCCTTCTCGACCAGCATAGGCTGTTTTGGCCTCAACACCCAACTCGATTCGATTGTCAACCCAGCCTGCCCAGGTGACCCCTCGCAAGCTGAGTCTCCCACCACGATTTTTCAGAAGTAAACGATAGCTTTCTTTTTAGCTCATTGTGGTTGGGTGGTAACACACCTGCTTTACTATCGGCAAGAGTGTGCAAAACCCATACTCCCAATAAAAGTGAAATATAGGGATTTTATATATATACATATATACACATGCAAATTTAATTAGCATGAATTCATAATACAATATGGATCCCGAATTATACTTTCACTTTAACCTTGTGTTTGTCCCTGACCCGAGTGTGAGCGGGAGGAGCTCGAGAAGTACTGACGGATTGACGTATCTTATTCTCTGGAAGATGCAATCTTTCAGAAGTAAAATGGTAGATTTCCTTTTAGCTCATCGTGGTTGGGTGGTAACACACCTGCTTTACCATCAGGGAGGATGTGGTTCAAAACCCATACTCTCAATAAAAGTAAAATATAGGGAATTTATATATACATATTTAAACAGGCGAATTTAATTAGCATGAATTCTATTAAATATATATATATATATATATATATATATATATATATATACTATATATATATATATATATATCTATACATATACTATATATTTATATATATACTATAAATTTATATATATATATATATATATTATATATATTTTTTATAATATATATATCTATATATATATAATATAATATGAACTGAAGATATATATATATATATATATATATATTATATAGCACCCTCAATTATAACTATTTATAAAAAAAATAAAATTTATATTTGTTAATACTTATGCTAAAATTTTCGTGAGCAAAATTTTAACATAAGTTCAAACAAAAGCATATATAACCCGTCCTGTGGAGATAATCAATCAGAAGATAATCAGAAGAAATAGAGCTCACTCAAAGATACTCTCTCAAGTACTTCCTTTTCAGAACTTCAAGAAAACGCAATTTCCAAGCAAGGGAGGTAAATTCAGGATAAGACCGCGACTCGATCTCGATTGGCAAGAATTCAAAAAGAAGAATCAAGCAAGGGAGGTAAACGCGGAAAAGTCCATAACTACTAATTGACCTACGAACTTACGAAAAAGAAAGAGTATCTCAACAGAAGGGACTTTTGTTGAATAAATCGTCGTTTATTTTAAATCCTAAAGTAACCCCTTGTTGCGCTATATTAAAGAGATAATAGGAAACTTTGTTTCCATTCTGAAAGAGAAATTTATAGCAGAACTTTTGTTCTGATCTTCATAAAGAGATAAGTTGAATCGCTGTGGCCTATCGTTGCTGTCGTAGTTCTGAACTACAAAGCTTTTAACATCATCATTTACTTATATAGGGGGACTTCAGAATAGACCACCTACATCGTCCAAGTCCTTCCCTATATAATTGGGTTAAAATTTTGCTCACGCAAATTATATCATAAGTATTGACATAAATATAAATTTTAATTGTTTTATAAATAGTTATAATTGAGGTGATATATATATATATATATATATATATATATATATATATATATATATATATATATATATATATATATATATCTATATAATATATATTATATATATATATATATATATATACTATCTATATATATAATATATATATATATAATTGGCAAGTAATGGAAGAGGTGATAGTGAATGTTGTGGGGTTTGAATGGTGCAAGAAGGAAAGGTATTTTGTGGAAAAATCATTAGCAAGGAGGAGGTATTGGGTAGAGCGAGAAAGTTGAAGAATGATAAATCTGCTGGTATAGATGGTGAAATGATCAAGAAGGATGGCGAGATGGTGATTGATTGGATCTTGGAAAGTTGTTTAATACAGCGTTTATGAGGGTAAGTTCGAGGGATTGGAAGGAGTAGGGACAAAGTATAGTCCCTTTATTATAAGGGTAAGGGAATATAGGGGAACTAGTTTATTTAGTGTAGGGAAGATAATATGCTGGTATTTGGTCGAAAGAGTGCGTCGGTGTGTGGAGAACTGATTGGTGAAGAACAAGGTGCGTTTAGGAGTGGTAGAGGATGTGTGGATCAAATCTTTACATTGAAAGAAATGAGGAAGAAGAAAAATAAATTGTATTTAGGTTTTATGGATTTGCAACAGGCGTATGATAGGATTAATAGGGAAGCTCTATGGCAGGTGTTAATGATATATGGTGGTGGTGGTAGGCTTCTGAATGGAATCAAAAGTATGTCTTACGATAGTGAGGCGTGTGTAAGAATAAATGGTGTCAAAAGTGATTGGTTTTATATTAATAGCGGATTGAGGCAGGGATGTGTTATGTTTCCTTGGTTATTCAATTTGTATATGGATGTGGTTATGAATGAATTAGAGATGGGACTGGCAGAAAATGGTGTTAGAATGATGGAGAGTGGAGGGTACGCTTCCTATTATATGCGGATGAATTGGTTTTGTGTGGGAATCTGAAGAGAGTTTGAGAGGATTGGTAGAGAGATTCGGCTGGGTGTGTAAAAGGTTTGAAAGTAAACGTAAGATAAGAGTAAAGGTTATGGTTGTGAGAAGAGGAAAGTCCTCAGTGTGAAGTTGTTAGATGGTGAGCAGCTGAAACAAGTGTGAGAGTTAAAATATTTAGAATATATGTTGGATGAAAAGGGAACGGGGGATGCAGAGTGTAGTAGAAAGGTTGTGAATGGCAGGAAGGTGGCTGGTGCAATTAAATCGTTGGTGGATGTAAAGTGACTAAGTCTTGAGTGCGCTAGGGTCTTACATAAAGGTATGTGTTACCTGTCTTAATGTATAGTAGTGAGACTTATGGTCTGGAATAAGAGGTATAGATCTAAAGTTCAATGTGTTCAGATGGACAATCTTAGGCGTGAAAGGGGGGGGAAGTATGATAAAAATGGGGAAATGAAGGTAATAGTGAGATGTATGGTGTAAAGAATGAGGTAAATGAGTGAATAAATGAAAGTATGTTGAGATGGTTTGCTATGTGGAAATGATGAATGATAGTCGGTTGGTTAATCGGATGTATAGTGGTGAGTGTGTTGGGAATCGACTGGCTGGAAGACCGAAGAAAAAGTGGATTGAGTCAGTAAAGGAATGTCTGGAGGAGAGAAATGCGAGTTTGGCAGAGGCGAGAAGAAAGGTGCATAATAGGAAGGAGTGGATGGTGGGGTTTTGTGAGGAGGTATGGATGGGCCACCCTGGGCCAAGGAATGAAATCCCCGTCACTGAGATTTACCCCTAAATCA
Source organism: Trachelipus rathkii (assembly GCA_015478945.1). Classification (NCBI taxonomy): domain Eukaryota; kingdom Metazoa; phylum Arthropoda; class Malacostraca; order Isopoda; family Trachelipodidae; genus Trachelipus; species Trachelipus rathkii. The sequence goes on from JABUQX010021905.1 coordinate 57,380, forward strand.
AGGGGTCCTTCGCGGTTTCCGTGAAGCGCTCTAGGGTGGATTTTGTGGCTGCGACGAGTTCTCCTTCCCCACAAATTAATGGTAAGGCTGGCTTTCTTTTCGACTTGTCATATTATTCTACTTTTCTTTTCCGATGCATGTCACGCACCTTACCCCCAGTCTTGGAGAAAAAAAAGGTAGAATAATGAATGAATGAATGATATAGCTATTAATTGTGGATGCAGCAAAGTGCAGATGTGAGATTTCTAACATCTGCGGATGTTTGATTTTAACATCCGCGGATGCGGATGTTTGATATATATATTATAATATAGTATAATATATATATATATATATATATATATATATTTATATATATATATATATATATATTATATATATAATATATACTATATATATATATATATAATATATATATATAATATTATCGAGTTTTTAAAGGCCACGAATCTTGATTTAGTTTAATATATTGTGTACCAAGGTCGGGACGGGCCCACTCAAATGCAACCCCACCAACCTTTTTCCCAACCTCCCGCCCTTAATGAAAGACTTTACAATGGATTTAATATACTTTTTTGCACTAGTATTGAAAATTCAAATAAGGAAGTTGTGCTAGAAACATCAATATTTTCTGCCTTTCTGTAGAGAGTATGTTCTATTTTCAATCATATATTAGCCCAGCATTAGCTGAAATACTCTCTCAACTTGATAATAGTTGGAGGACAGGCAAGTATTTCCTGCAAGTTTACTCAGCGTGGGTAAACATTTTGGGCTTAACTTTCCAACAACTGACAGGATCAATCTTTGTATCTAGTCGTTTTTTCTTAGTGATAGTTTTTAATCATTTACACTACATCTTTTTGGTAATGAGTGTGTTTCTTCATCATTACTAGACTGTAGAAATATCTTCTAAAAGTGAATCTGTTATTGATTTTTACTTGTAGAAAGTGTGTTGGTTCTGTAGATTTTCGTTTTTTTTCCTTTTAATGGGTGGCGAATTAATAGACTGTACCGGATTGAAGTTTTCAAACTGCAACACCAAAAGTGACGATTTAACTTTTTTTTTTCTAATATTGTGTTACAAAAAAAAAAAACTTGCATTTATAACGGGATCTAAGTAAGGTTGCAATATTATGAAGGTCATTATTTTCTACAGAACCAAAGCGTTTTTTCTAGCTTTCTAGTTTAACTACATCTTTCATATCTTTAAAACCAGTCATCATTTTCACTTCGAAGATTGTTCAAAATTCTTCCTTAGCGTGAAGATTAATGGTATTACATCGGAGACAGAAGCTGTAGAGGCTGCTGATTATTTTGGTAATTTCTTCAAATGGTTTCCATAGCTTAATGCAGTGTGATATGAATTCATTCATTTTCAACATTAGTAAGAATGTTAACTTTTGGAATACGAACTGGCGTTAAACAAAGCAAAGAGGTTCTTTTAGCAATACCATTCTTTCCATCATGTGAAGTAAACAATCAAAACGAGTTTAAATGTTTTGATAACATTTAAGTATATGGAATAATCAAGCCGTTGTTTGAATGTCTTCACTCCATTTTTTCATTTCCAGATTCATACTTAAATATTTTTATTATAAAATTCTTTATCAGATCTCGACAATAAATATCCGGCAACATCCGCACGGGCTAAAGCAGCGGAATGCGGATGCCGGATTTTAATATATATATATATATATATATGAGTATTATATACATATATATATATATATATATAGTATATATTATATATATATATATATTATATATATATATATATATATATATATATAATATATATAATATTATATATATCTACTATATATATATATAATATATTATAGTATATATGTATATAATATTATATATATAATATATATATATATATATATATATATATATATATTATATTTTTATATTTATATATTATATTATATTATTAATATAATTATATTTAGGTTTTTAATGGATTTGCAACAGGCCGTATGACAGGAGTTCCTTAATAGGGAAGCTTTATGCAGGTATTAGTGATATATTGTGTTGTGGTAGGCTTCCTGAATGGAATCAAAAGTTTGTATGACGATAGTGAGCGTTTGTAAGAATAAATGGTGTCAATGGTGATTGGTTAAGGATTAATAGCGGAGTGAGACAGGGTTGTGTATGTCTCCTTGGTTATATTCAATTTGTTTATTGATGGGGTTATGAAAGAATTCGAGGTGGGGAATGGCAGGAAAATAGTGGTTAGAATTGCTGGAGAAGGAGATGGAGTGAGGGTGCCCTACCTAATTATATGCGGATGAATTTGGTCTGTGTGGCGAATTGAAGAGAGTTTGAGAGGATTGGTAGAAGATTGGCAGGGTTATGTAAAGGAGGGGGTTGAAAGTAAAAGTAAACGCTAGATAAGAGTAAGGTATGGTTGTGAATGAGGACAGTCCTCAGTGTGAAGTTTATGTTAGATGGTGAGCAGCTGGGCAAAGTGTCTGAGTTTAAATATTTAAGGGTATGTGTGGTGAGAAAGGGAAACGGATGAATGCAGGAAGTGTAGTAGGGCAAGTTGTTGAATGGCCAGGAAGTTGGCTGGTGCAATTAAACTTTTATAAGTGTAAAGGGACTAAGTCTTGAGTGGCGCTAAGGGTATTACATGAAGGGTAATGTTGTTACCTGTTTTTTGTTGGTAGTGAGACTAGTCCTGGAATAAGAAGTTAATAGATCTAAAGTTCAATGTGTTCAGATGGACAATCTTCAGGGCGTGCTAGGTGTGAGAAGAATAATAAAATGAGGAATGAACTTATTAGAAAGAGTTGTGTGGTGTGTAAGAAGGGTAAATGAGGAGAATAAAGTGAAAGTATGTTTGAGATGGTTTGGTCATGTGGAAGGATGAATGTAGTCGGTTTGGTTAAGCGGGATGTATATGTGGTGGAGTGTGTTTGGAAACCGACCACCTGGGAGACCGAAGAGAAAGTGGATGGAGTCGGTGAACGAATGTTTGAAGGAACAGATGTGAGTTTTTTCAGAGGCGAGAGTAAAGGTGCATGATAGGAGAGAATGGCGGGGTTTTGTAATGGGGGGCATGGTTGTGGGACCACTTGTTTACACAAACACCCTTAACATTGACGAATTTTACCATAGTGAGGGCCCGTTGCGGTCCCATGAAGCTCTAACAGGTGGATTTTCCTGTCTGTACGAGTTTTCACTAATTGAAATGGTAAGGGCATTGGGCTTCTTTTGACATTTGTCATATTCTCCTACTGCTTTTCTTTTTCCGATGCTTGTAGCGCACCTTACCCCCAATCTTGGGGCAAAGAGGAAGGAAGAAAGAAAGAATATTATATATATATATATATATATATATTATATATATATAGTATACATATATATTTTATATATATATAAATACATATATATATATATATATATATTATATATATATATATATATATATATATATATAATTATATATATATATATATATATATATATAATATATATATATATATATATATATATATATATATATATATATATATGTATATATATATATATATATATATATATATATATATATATTATATATATATCTATATATATATATATATATATATATATATATTATATATATAGTATATTATAGTAATATTTAATATATAATAACTATATATATCAAGGCTTGGTCAAGTAAAAGTACTCTAGATTTGTTCAAGTACAAGTATTCTAGAATTTGTTCAAGTACAAGTACAAGTACTTTATGAAAACTTGCAATATATATATATATATATATATATATATATATATATATATCTATATATATATATATATAGTAATATATATTAATATATAAATATAATATATACTATATATATATATATATTCTATATATTATATAAAATTATATATCACACCACCAGCAAAACCCATCTTCTCTGCTAAAGGCTGGAGGTTAAGGTTGCGTAACATACACGAAACTGGATAAATAGTTTAAGAATATGAAGCAAAGTAAAAGACAGCCTCAGCCTGTACCGGCCCCCTTTATACGCAATTAGTGAGAACTTGTCGCAGTCAGAAAACCACCCTAGAGGCTTCACGGGACCGGGGCGATGACCTCACTATAACACTCGTCAATGTGGTTTCATTCCATTGCCCAGGGTGTTCTACAAGCCATAACCTGCCTTCAAAAAAAAAAAAATTCCACTCCTGTTATGGCACTTCTTCTCAGCTCTGGCAAAACTCATTTCTCTCTCCAGGCATTTACTTTTCTGACATGCAATCCACCATTTTCTTCGGGTTTCCCTGATCGGTCATGATTCCGCACACTCAACCACAATACATCCGTTTAACCGCACCAGACTATCATCCATCCTTTCCAATGATCAAACCATCTCGACGTACTTTCATTTATAATCTTCAATTTTATCTCATTCTCCACATCAAACAACTGCTCTAAATAAGTTCATTCCTCATTTTATCATTTCTTTGCACCCCTAACACGCCACTAAGATTGTCCATCCGTAAGCACATTGTACTTTAGATCTATACTTCTTATTCCAGACCATAGTCCCACTACTATATCATTAAAACCCATCAGTATGACCCATAGCGGCACTCAGCTGCTGCACCATTCTAAACATAACCAACACACAGGATTGTCCCTCACTCACAACCATAACCTTACTCTTAATCTACAATTTACTTTCAACCCCATCCATTAACATACACAAATGAAGGTGGCACAGTACAGTACCTCTCAAACTCTCTTCAGATTCGCCACACAAACCCAAATCATCCTCATATAATAGGTAGGGAACCCTCTGCTCTCTTCCTTTTCCACATCATCTAACACTAATGCTCTTGTCACCTCTTCGCAATTTAGCCTACTCACCATCTATACATCCGTTTAACCTAACCGACCTTATTAAATCCATCCTTTCCACAGTGTACCAAACATCCAACGTACTTTTCATTTATTCTCTCATTTACCCGATTCTCCACACCACACTACTCTAATACGTTCATTCCTCATTTTATCATTTACCATCCCACACCTAAACACGCCACTAAGATTGTCCATCTGAGCACATTGTCTTTAGATCTATACCTCTTATTCTAGACTATAGTCCCACTACTATTAAAATTAACACGGGTAACAACATACCCCTCATGTAAGACCCAGCGCAATCAAGACTTAGTCCTTTACAATACACGAAGGATTTAATTGCAACAGCCACCTTAGTGCCATTCACAACTTCCCTACTACACTCTGCTTGATCAGCTCCCTATTCATTCAACATATATCCTATATATTTAAAATCAGACAACTTGTTCACGCTGCTCACCATCTAACATCAACTTCACACTGAGGACTGTCCTAACTCACAACCTTAACCTTACACTCGTATCCTATCGTTTTACTTTCAAACCCTCCTTTAACTTCACACCTCTGCCAAATCTCTCTACATTCCTCTCAAACTCTCTTTAAACTCGCACAAAAACCAATCATCCTCAATATAATAGTAGGGGAACGCCTCCACTCTTCTTCCATTTCTCCCCTCATTCTAAACACTATCCTTTGTCACCTAGCTCTAATTCCTTTCATAACCTCATCCATAATAGACTGCATGTGGCCATTGAGTGAGGGTCAGGCTCAACCAGTCCCGTCCCCTGTCTCTAATATTAAACCAATCAATTTTCGATTCTATTTATTCTTACACATTCTTCACTATAGTCATACATACTTTTGATTCCATTCAGAAGCTTACTACCAACACCATATCACTAATCACCTGCATACGAGCTTCCTATTAATCCATTTTTTTTTTTTTTTTCGTTGTCACCCACCCCTCCCGGGCAGAAGCCCTATTCACGGAGGGGGTGTTTCACGCCTGTCAGAAAGTCAAACATCTAAAGCGAAATTACGCAGATGAAGCGCAGACGCAGCTTTGAAGTGGGGGAGATTTAAAATTCGTAGGAAACACGAGAAGATGGAAGGAGAAGTTTCCCAGAAAGAATGTGGCAGGAAAAGAAGGAAAAGCACCGACGGACTAGCCTGGAGTTAGATACATCAACACAAAACTCATGTGCAGATACAGAACCCCTAGTTCTACGAGGGCGACGCAAAGGTGGAGGTACGCGAGTGATAAGCTCCCTCGAGCACCTGCCGCTGCGGACCTATAGAAAAGAGAGATAAAGCACAACATCGCGCCGCAAAGATAGCGGGTCAAGTGAATAGGAAAGTACAGAACAGTTTTTATAAGCCTTTTGGGCCTTTGACTCGACCCCGCTATCCAAAAGCCGGGTGGAAACCAGAGCCCCCCAGATAGGAGAGCAGTACTCCATACATGGGCGGATGAGACCCTTGTATAGCTGGTGAAACTGAGAAGAGGATAAAAAAGTCTCGCAGTCTATACACTAAACAGATCTTCCAATTTTTTTGAGGCCCCGCCCTAGCAATCGTTGTGAGGTGAGGGTTCAAAGACATTTTTTTGTTTATGTTAAGGCCAAAGGATGTTTATATTGTTCGACAGGAGGACGAGAGCAACCGTCGAAAGAGAATAGGAAAGTTGTTACAAGGTGTCTTAGAGAGGGAGATTTGTGAAGTTCGAGCTTTTTTTAAGAATTGAATTTGTCACAAGGATTCAGGTACGACCACCACCCCGGAAATTCTATCCCGATCAGCGAGAATAAGAATCGGAAAGATTTAAGACGAGAGGCAATTCTAGAATGTAAAAGAGGAGCAGAAATTGACAATGAGTTGAGAATGAAAGGCGTCGAGTCATCAGGCATAAGAGTGAAATAGAGTTAGATTGTGCAGGTGAGAAGGAAATCATTAATGAAAAGTAAGGATAAAGTAGGAGAATAAGACGAACCCTGAGGAACACCCCTATTGACAGGAGATAAGGAAGAAGAAGTCGCCCATCAACAACAGCGATATTGAGCGATTTGAAGAAAGCTAGACAAATGTAAGCAAAGAGAAGGAGGAAACCCCAAAGGAGGGGAGCTTGAGACAGTTGACGCGTGCCATACCCGGTTCAAATGCTTTGGATATGTCAACGCCACCACGCAAGTCTCCCCGTAGTTAAAAAGGGCGGAAAACCATAAATCGTAAAATAGGAAAGTATATCGGCAGTAGACTTTGTGCAA
>JABUQX010021906.1:0-23596 GCA_015478945.1 Trachelipus rathkii
ACATATTCGCACTCTACTTAACTCTGTGGCAGTGAAAAAGACAGGAGTATTATATATAGGTAGCAACTAACTCACTATTAGTATTATCTTATTTATTTAAATATATATATACTTAATATATATTCCATATATATCAATATATATATGGTATATAATAAATTTAATCATATGTAACCAAGTATTATATAATCATATTACCAATGAGTTAACATCTGCAAAAGAGTATTACCAAAAATTAACTTATTACTTTTTACTTCGGGTATTTACTAATACTATTATATATTGTTAGTATATTATTAGGTAGTAATATGTACTTGAATATATAATAGATATTAAACTAATATGAATCACCTAACAGTATTCTAAGACATCCTGATATTCATATTTACAAGTACGTACTACTACTAGTTATATACTATATATACAAATACTTATTTTATTATATATATTATATATTATATATATATCTTAATATTACGATAGGGATATTATAGGTACGTAATATATATGATGAGTATGAGTGTTAATATATATATATTTATAATAATATATATATTATAATACATATATCTATATTATATATTATAAGTATATATTATAATAAATATATTATATATAATATAATACTAAATTAATATATATAATATATATATATATTATATATATATATATTATATATATGATATATATAATATAATATATATATTATTATTATTTATAATATAATTAATATATATATTATATATTTACCAGTTTATATATGTAGCTAATTTTATTACTACAACCAAGTGTTTCATAAAATACTTTTTTAATGTTATATAATATATTATATTAATATATCATTAATTATTATATTATATTATATAAAACACACATACAGTATATATAAACATAATTATATATATATTATATTACTATATATATATATATAATATATATAATATATATATTAATAATATATATTTAATATATTATATATTATTATAATATATATATATATATTATAACATATGATATTATATTATAATATATATTAATATATCTATATATAATAAATAAATATAATATTAAATATTGCATTACTTATATATTATTATTAATACGGTATTAAATATATATATATATATCATTATACTGAATATATATATAATATATACATATTATATAATAATATAATTATAATATATATAATATATATATATATATAATTATATAGAGTTAATATATATATATAATAATATATATATATATATTAATATATTACTATATATATATATATATATATATAATATATTATATATATATATTATTATTAATATTTATTAATTAATAATATATATATATAAATTATATTATAATTAAATTATATACTATATATAATATATATGAATTATTATTTATATTTAAATTATATATACTCTATTTAATATATATTCTTATTATATAATTAATATATATAATTATATATACTTATAATATATATATATATAATATATCAGTAATATACATATATATATTTTATATATATATATAATTAAATATATATATATATATATATATATGTATTATTTATTATAATATATATATATTATATATAATATATATAATACTATATAATATAATCTATTTATATTATTAATATAACATATATTAATATATTTAATATAATATATTATATAATTATATATATATATATATTATATTAATTAATATCAGTTTATTATATAATATAGTATATATATATTATACTATATATAATAATAAATAAGATAATATAAGTAAGGAAATTATAAATCATATGTGATATATATATCAATTTAATAAAATGCGAAAAAATTAGTATGTATTCAAATTTTATTAAATATTTATAATATATAAATATAATATTATATATATCTATCTTCTGTTCTGATATCATTTAATATATAATAAACCAAAAGATGCGATATAAACTTATATACCGTTTTAGATATGTTATTATATATAGATATATAGTTTAGTTTTCAAGCACGGTCTCGTTATAGTATATAATAATAGCCAAGTATTAGTATATATTTAATATAGTAGAATTATTCTATTCTATTTATAACTTACTACTAGTATTATGTATATATATTATGATAGAAATATAATGATATATATAGTATTATTTAGTGATATATTATTTTACTAGATGATATATATATTATAGAATAATTATAATTCTTTTAATAGTATTAATTATGGACGATACATTATTGTTATATATATTTATTGTATAGTGATATGAAGAGTGAGGTTAATGCTAAAACCTTAACAATTAAATATGTATTATATATCTTAATATTATATAATTTATGTAATTTTTATATAATAATCGTATATAAAATTATTAATAATTATCCATATACACATTTTCTGTGATAACAGTAATGTTTGGATAGAGTTGTGGCTAATACTAAAAGATTATTAAATGTACTAATATATATATTATTAATCTACTATTGGCATCAAGATTATAAAGAATAGGATAACTTATTATACTGTATAAAATTAACTAATAATTAATTAATTAAGATATATAATTATATTATCTCAATATTATATTGTTTATTATTACATCGTTATAAGTAATTAGTCACCTATATACCATATTAGTATAGGTAGGATATAAGTGATATTATTGACTAAGCCTGCTTTACGCCCCTATCTTACCTTCGACCTTTTTATTTGAACTATCAATATATTACTACTACTACCCTGACTATTTAAAAATTTTGGCAACGCATTTTTTTGAGACCCAAATTTTTTATATAACTTGTAATACTTGACCTTTTGAGGCTCTGTAACTATTTCTAAACCTATAATATACACCTTTTGAGTCTCACTCACAATGGTTCCTTATATAATTCGGCATATACTACGTATTTTTTGATGAGATAACCTAAATTTTGATATTAACTACTAATTTATTTGAGTAATAACTCTAATTGTGGTGGAGGTGAGGGGAGGTTGTGAGATACCCTTAATTTTGAGAACCCTAATTTTTTGAGAACCCTCAATATTTTATATATTTGTATAAGTAATATTAAACTAATAATATTTATTATTATATAGAGAATCAATATAATTTTTGAGATATAATCAAAAGTTTGGTAACCTACTATCGTACAGATAGGTTGGCGCCAACGGTTGTCAGTTAGCTATAACCGTTGTATTATTACTATATTGCATCCTATTTGGCTCGTCTTCCTCCTAACGAGACTTTCTTCTGCGCATAACTACATTTAGGGCGTGATATCTTTTGTGCCGATATCGATTTTATTATTTAATATATTTCTTTAGGCGTAGCTATACTTAGACCACCGCATTATATTGAGTGTGACTATCTAGATCACTTGTTAACATGGACATTGAAGGCCTGATCCATATAGACTCTGTCAGAAATATATCTTCTTTTAAATAGAGTTTCTTTTATAATTAGACACACTCACGACATTTTTATGTGAGGAGTCTACTCCTCTTTTTTCAAATATGACATATTCTCTAAAATCTTAGCCCACCGGAACTCATCGTGGAGACTAACCCAGAGGTTACACTATGGATTATTGTGAATCGTAGCGAGTATAAAATTACCTATTAGCTACCTCTAATTTATATGGTGCTAGACAAAAAAGAGACAAATAATAAATAGAAAAATAAAAATCATAGTTTGCTCTGAGATTTGTTTTAACACTCTTCAATGAAATATCATTTCTTAAATACGGTAGACCCACTTAAAAAATCACAATTTACATATAATTTGAGGAATCTATGTATTATGGTTGACAAACAATCTAAAAGCAAAAATAATTAAATAATCTGAAACAACAACAAAAAAAAGTTTAGGGGCGGTGGACGACCGCCGGCATGAGACATGAGTCGGGGCAAGGAAACGTTTCACTCATGTCATGAGGGGGAGGCTTGCGGAATGCGACTAACCGCGACTCGCAACAACATACTAACAAAGCGTAGGGGGCGGGTCTGTTCCGGAGACGACACCATCCCCCAGCAGCGAGGGCGCGCAACATCACACACACATATCCCACTCACACCCTCAGACAGTTTCTCACCACGGTAATAGGCCAGCAGACATAGAGACTCCACGTATCGGACACTGCCTTAATCTATACTGAGCACGTTTACCACATTGCACGTATTCCCTTTCATGTATAAATAAAAAATATTATAAAATTATTAATACTGACCGAGGGTTAGCACATAAGTAAAACAGTTACCTTATACATTTTTCTCTGAAATCGTACACAATGACCGTACTACCAAATAAATCTGTGTTCAGAGAACTCATATATCTAGAAATTATATTAAAAGAAAACAAAAAAATCATTAGTGACTGCATGTCGTAGAGAACACGAAAGAGGATCTATATTTTGAGTACTACCTATACTGATATAGTTAATTATTTTATATTTTAGTATCCTTACTCCTTTAAGAGGACTTAGCCTTTTATATTGGGGTATTCATAACTACTTGAGGTTTTGGACTCACCATTAATATAAATATATTTCGGCCTTTATTTATGACTACTTGCTCACTAATATACTATTATCCAATTATAGGTTCATATAATTATTTTGTCACCTACTACGCTAACTTTTGTAATGGCTGAGATGGTTTACCACCTAACCGTATAGAATAGTATCTTTGATTATTCTATTATGTATGTACAACGTAATTATATGATTAGTATAATAGTATATGAGTGCTCTTGTACCCCTAAGGCTACAGGTATATAATATAATAATATAGCCTTTGTATTAGAATATATATATGTATAATCACTACTTATATAAATTAGGAATAACATTAGAGCTATACTTATATATATATATTATAAAGTAGTATAATAGTGTACTATGTATATTTTGAAATAGTATATAATAGTATTCTATATATACTAAGACTATATAATATATATTGTAGACAAAAATTCTAGTCTATCCAGAAATAGCAAAACGATTAACAAAGAAAATCTACTATCGCCCTTTTTTAATTAAACAACGCAGTAAATAAAAAATCTTCTTTATCAAATTAGTTACTCCAGGTACTATGTACAGTAATTTAAACTAAGTCATTATCTAACTTAGAAATTACTTGATAAAGTTATATTGATGTCTAAACAGGTGTTCAGGTTCACACCCTGTTCATCTTTTTTTTTTTTAACCAATCGTTTTATCTCTCGACAGCTCGCATCAACAGCGCCCGGCTCCAATTTTATTTGCGAAACTCCAATCTTATTGCCCACTTTTCAACCAACTCTTGTTTTCATCATTCCAACTATACAAAACGTGTGCAGAAAGACCAACATTTGATATTCTCATATTACTCTAACATTTTATTCTTCTGACAGTCCTCGCAAAGGAAAGACTACAAACACGTGAAACAACACATACACGCAGACATTTCAAATTCGTAAAGGATAGATAAGTTGCTTTACCAAACGATGCACTTACATGCTTTATTATCTAGCGAAGTCAACATAAGGTTAGGAAAAGTTCGAATATTAGGGCCTAAGCTTAGCAGGCTTCTTTCAAGACACTCACCTTTAGATAATGTCAAAGAAATGCATTAAGATAAACTATTATTAACATTAGTAAGTAAAACTAGTGCTTATTATTATTAGGCTATTATTATATATTATATAATACACTCAATAAATATCTAATTGAATATATAGACATATATCTAATTAATTAATAATAACAGCTTTAATACTTATTCTCTCAATTAATATATACATATCTAATATACTAATTTCACAGCTTATCACAGCCACACGTCTATGAGTATATGATATAATACCTCTCTCCCACCCCTTTAATCTCATACTAACACTTATACGATATTTATATATATTATATATTTATATATATTATATATAGATAGTACCATTAGCAGAAAACTAAATATAGTGTTAGTTAAATAACATATACTTTTGCGACGATCATTTCTCTATTGATGTCTCCTCCACGGCTATTCCTGTGAGACTCCATTCTCGTCACAATAACACTTTTCATTGTATTTTCTAGACTACGTAGACTGATATGAAATGCTCGCATACTCATGTAAGTGTACAATAATGCTCTTTCAAGATATATGATGTAGTCAAAATGACACTCATCTTGTTTTCAGTTGATAGAGATGACACTTATTATTACTACTCTTTTTGCTACTTTAACTAGCTCCTTGTAATCTTCTACATTTGCCTCACTACTGCTGTTCGAAGTCTTTATAGTTGTCACTCTATTGTATATTAAGTTGTCATTGTCATGGTGATTTGATGTACATATAGGTGAGACTGAAACGCATTGACTACCATACATTTATCAGCACTTTCATTTAATGTCTCTCTCTAACATTACCTCATATAGTATTACGACACCATTACGTCATGACTATATATGTAAAACAGTTTAAGTAATATGCATCTTAAGACCTAACTCTGAGATATCACCGCAGTCGGAAGTGGAGATTCGAAAAGCTCTGCTAGTATATGATTTCTCTGCTTTGTGTGTAAGTCATCCACGAAAAGAATTGGATGAGAGATCAACGAGCCACTACAGTGCGAATCCTGGTTGACTAACAGAGTGTCAGAACGGATTGTTATGATGTGGCATTATCATACATTATTATTAATATAATATATAATCTTAATATATAAAGTTAATATTATATATATAATTATTTTACTATAATATTATATATAAGTTATTAAGTTAGATGTCTGATTGGGGTTATGTCGATTAACAAATATTATATATTCTAAATATGATAGTACGTTATATAATTAGCATTTATTCATAGTTCTATATGTTAGATATATTATGGTATATATTATATAATATTTAGTATATTATATATATTATTGATATATATAATAATATATCTGTATTAAATTAGGTTTCCTGAGGTCATGGAAGTCGAATTAAATTTTTGAAATTTATATCTCGTTTTCCTATTATAATCGTTAATTGACCGCTTAATGAACATCATATACAATATAACGGAGCTTCGAGTGGCCAGTAACTGTAGATTCATATATACTATTTGAGAGATACCAGCTATTTTGAAACCTATATATTTAGAATTTAATTTGTTGAATAGCTTTAAGACAGTATTAACATATGATTTTGTTATCTAACATTATTATTATTATAACTATTTTTTCTAACATAAACATCTCATTAAAAGGAGACGTTCTTGGTTGTGATATATTTTCAATCATCAACATATTTGATGATAAACTCTCCGTTATTAGTTAGAAGAAAATGTGGAAAAACCTAATAGAGTCGAAGGAGCTTCGTGTATATATACCTACATACCTATAGGGCTCACATTTCATGGAGTGTGTGAGCCCATAAAAACTGGAAATAACATCGTGAGGAAGTAGAGATCAAATTTTGGATTTGCAATAAGAGGGTTTAAGTGAGAAATAGGGGCAGTGAGGGTACAGTAGGACCCCCTACCAGAGAGGCAAAGGGGGTCTACACACTACTTAAGAAAGAACAAGATAAAATGAAGTGGTAATAATATTGTGAACAGGGAAAGGTTTCACATAAGATACAGTATGATGTGTACTGAGCTCTGTTAAGAAGTGATTCTGAAGTCAGTGTCTTAAACCTACTAAAACAGTGCTCCACCGTCTTTATATATATCATTATTTCATCACAATGCTTTTAATATCTCAGATGCTATTACTAAAAATATTACTCTACTTCCATTCACAGTTTTGTGTACTATTGTATAATATCAACAAATATCATTATATAACAATAATATCCTCTTTAAAGCTATCTCATTATTATATTAGCTCAATAATAATATTGGTAGCTATATAATTCTACCCATTGCGAGGGTATTTCAAAATATGCATTTGTTTTACTGCTTACTGGCTTAAATCATACATAAATTTAGTCAATGTCTCACTACTTTAATACTCGCTATTATTAAATAGTGTGCTTGAGTAGCCTTATTAAACTACGCATTAATTGCTGTTGTTTACTGCACTATATTACATATATATATTATCAAGCATTAAATCTACAATATTCAGGGTTATAGAACATTTCCACATAAATTGTTTAAAATTCATTATAAAAATTATCACAATAAGAGTTTCAACCATCCATAACTACACATAAGTTGCGAGTAAGAGCGGAGCCTACTTACATTAAATATTAAGCACTTTTGTTTACAATTGCTTTTAACCCTAGTAGAGATCTTTTTAACTTACAACTAGTTCATACTATCATCGAGCTTATAAACCTTTCTGCTTTAGTCTGCTTTACTATATATGCTTCCTGATCTTAAAACTTGAGCTTAATATAACTCCTCTGCTTATACTCTCTAGTGAGGTTTAAACATTTACAGAAAGATAAGATATATATATAATACTTAGCTTATTATATACTCGATTAATTTAATATTTAATTTAATACATTATTTATATGTATTTATTATTTTAGTTATAATAATACCTATTTTATTAGTATTATTAGTTAATTATTTTATATTATAATATATTTTATTATTATTATATCTCATTATTACACTACATATATATTTATCATTTTTATAAATTTATTATACTGTTTATATAATCTTATATTAATAACAATATTATGTACTAATTTAATTTTATTATAAAGACATATATAAATATCTCTATGCACTCTAAACGATTCAGTCATATACTCTTTTCAATTAAGAAGATGTTAAATACCAATTATAAACTTATACCATATGTAAGTTCAATTTCCAAATATACGCTCAATTACCATATCAATATTTTTAAACTACTAACAAATATTTCAATATCTTATAGAATATTTATTTTATATTTTATAACCAGTTATAATATATATATACTGTACTAATAGAGAACCTAATATCATATACACAAACTCATATCCACACTTCCACACTACATATATACAATATATAAACTATTGCGTCACACACACATTATATCACACTATGAAATATCATTTTATAATCTAACATAATCTAACCTATATTTCTATACCTTATTAGTAATATTACTCTTAACTAACATTTATAATAGTTATTTTATCACCATATATAGCTATATACTTACATTTACCTAACACTCACACACAAGATACTTTCCACTCACGACATAGATTTCCTTACACTCAACACAAAGATTTACGTACACTCACACACAGATTTACTTATACACACAGATTCTACTTCATCTTGCACACAGATCTTTACCTAACTACGCTAATAACATATAACAAACACTTATAAAATATATATATATAATATATATATATATATATATTTATTAAACATATATACATTAATCTATTACTAACTACATATATATATATATCACAAAAATCTAATCATTATATATATAATATATATATATATTATATATATATATATATCACTACTAAAAGCCCTTACACACACTATTAATATACTATATATTAGCACTACATCAAACTTATATATCCTATAATAGCTTAATTATCTATTATATTAGAGGTGACCGACAAGAAACTATTATAAAATTCAGTAATCTCAATTCTTATTTTAGAATTTTGATAAACAATCTTACAATTAAAATAATTTAATTTACCGAGATTAGATGTAATAATTCAGAGATTATATTTGATAATTAAGAAATAGTTTATAACTATACAATAACAAGTGTTCTTAGCTAAATTTGGGTAGTCTTTTGTCAATATGATCTATTTGAACCATATTAAAATTGAGTCTATTATTTCCTCTTCCATATTCGTACTAAACCAGTGGGAATAGTTATTTGCTCACCAACGGTCTTGTGTCTATCTGCAGGTTTCATACACAAATTAATTGTCATGATCGATTATTAATATAATATCTAGTGCATTTGATATATATTGAGTTGGACTAACTCACTGAGATATCACATAACAATCGAGGATAGTATTGTGTGTTAAAACTTTATATTCGCGTTTGTGTTAAGTGGAAGTTGCACGTAAAGTTTACAATGAATGTAAGGGATTAATTTTGATATATGCAAAAGATTGAGTTTCTAGGATTTTTTTATCATATGTTTTATTTTGTACAAGATTGTAACCAGTAAGCAAAGGTTAATGTACGTTGATTTTAGTCCAAAACAGTTGTAGACTGGTTTACCTTTTTCGTGAGGTATATGATATATTATATATATATATTATATATATATATATATTATATATATTATATATTATATATATATATTATATATTATTATTATATATATAATATAATTAATATCTATATATAATATATAAATATCATACTATTTCTTCATTTCGGCGCTACTAAACAGTCTATCAGTAAAAGTTAGGGCTATTTTTACGGCACAGTGGATCAGTAAAAGTTTAGGGCTACTGTGCTTACGTGCAAGTGACTCACGGACATCCTAAATTGGAATAATTGTACAATAAATCTTGTTAGGGGATACAGAGCCGATGGGCACAGGAGGTGGATCGTTTCATACCGCGGACGGATAGTCGGCAGAACGCAACCCGGATCCACAGATCACATGAGACGGCGGGTTCCGTAGTAACATAACCCGAAGAGGATGGGATTAGTCCTTTGGTTCAGTTAGTTCATCACCTGTGAGAAATCTTCGACTGAATCCTTTCCTGTACTTCTGTAGGACGTGATACCCTGTTGGAACCATATTGCGAGTTTAGTAATTAATAAGCATCCAAAAACAATATCCAAAAATAGAAGAACTTTTACAGGAGAGATAATTTAGTTTTATTGAAGTTCAATATCCTATATGAATCATATAAATCCATTGAGCCCTATGATTATACTATTCTAATAATGTTATTTAATTATTAATAAATATAACATATTATCACTTACAATATTATGATTCATATATATTTAATTAATAAAGTTTGCGAATAAAATATTTCAAAAGAGTTTTTAATCAATTATAAATTATATTGTATTTTTCTTTAATATTATATTTATATATTAATTATATGATATTAATCTTGTACATTAGACATATTCCATCGAGAAACACTATACTATTACCGGTCCACTCCTACATATATAATATAAATACGTAAAACTGAACTCCATCTTTATAATCTATTATCGTAATAAATTTGATTGGAATAACACTCTTAATATTTATCCTAAATATTAGGTAATAAATCCTTTTGTATAACCGGGGCGTAATATAATGTCCTGTATGTTGCTCGTAAGTGATCTCATGTAAATACATATATGATTATCTTATCAAATATGAGATCCGATTTTTATTTTGATAAATGTAGCAAGTTGATCCGATTATCTGAATTATAATCGATTACGCCTCAACAATATTCGCAACTAAAACTAAAAAAGAGGTTCAGTTGAGCCTGACGAAAAGTATAATAATTTTAACGCATAAATATATATATATATATATTATATATACTTATTTATTTGAGATGATTCCCGCTATTATATTTAAATCTATAATATCATAAATAGATTCTAAAAAGTTATATCTTATAGACAATAGAAACATGATAATTATTAACATTTATCATAAATATATAATATTATATTATTATCTAAACTGGATAAATACATGTACTATAAGAGTAAATTCGAGTATAGAATAAATATCATTACCTAGTTGGTAAAACTTGTAAAAATATATATATATATATGATATAAAAAGGACATCATTTACTTCCCCAATTTTAAACAAACAATATTCGTTATTTCTTTACTAATACTTTGGTTTTGCAGTTTTTGGGAAAATAGAGCAAGCTACGCGGCCAGTTTCGACTAGGATGGTTCCCATCACTGTGTAGATGTGGCGAATTTCTTGTTTCGAGAATGACCGGGTTTTTCGTGTTATGATTTGTTCTTATTACGTTTATGCGTACATAATCACTACCAAATGTATTATTTTTAACAGTCATTGATCCGATCGTGTTCCGCTAGTTTTCAGTACCAAACAAGGTCGACAATCATCACGATTGGATTGCCGACAATGCACTGGTATGCATGTGCAAAAGAATTCCCAATTAGACAAATTAATATCCCAATTAAGTGGACCTTCACCAGCTACTATTGTCTGGCAGTTAACAAAGGATCAATTCTATTGCGTGTGTTTTTTTAAAATTGCATTCCTACGAAGAATAATGTAGTTCTATTAAATCTGGAAAGAGTTAAACATAAGTATATAAAATTGCTTGAGCGGTGGGTACTGTCATCCTGGTTTCATTTTTTAGGGATAACT
This sequence comes from Trachelipus rathkii, assembly GCA_015478945.1. Taxonomy (NCBI): domain Eukaryota; kingdom Metazoa; phylum Arthropoda; class Malacostraca; order Isopoda; family Trachelipodidae; genus Trachelipus; species Trachelipus rathkii. The sequence continues at coordinate 12,296 of JABUQX010021906.1, forward strand.
GCAAATTGAAGTTTGAGGACGTTGGTTCGCGCGTCTATTCAAGTAGACCTGGCTTTTCTGATTTCACTTAATGGTTGGAAGTGAACATGTGGTTTTGACTGAGCATCTAGAACCTACGTCAAACCTTGTAGTGGAAACTTGGGTATATATTTCTATCGGTAGTTCTGGTTCTTGGACTGTCATTCTATCCTCTTTTATATACAATCCACCACGACATGAGGATTCGTAAATTCTTTTTTTCAGTCTGGTGCCTCTCTTTCCCTTCTTCCTCATATCTTTCTTACAACTCCTCTTAAACTAATATATTCTGCTGTCCTCTTCTCGGGGTTCATAGTTGTCTTCAGCTTCTGTCCCACTACTTAGACAACAATTGCTCTCTCTCTCCTCGTCTCTCTCTCTTTCTCTCTCTCTCTTTCTCTCTCTCTCTCTCTCTCTCTCTCTCTCTCTCTCTCTCTCTTTCTCTCTCTCTCTTCTCTTTCTTCTCTCCGTCCTGCTCTCTCTCTCTCTCTCTCTCGTCTCTCTTCCCTCCTTTCTTTCTTTCTCTCTTTCTTGTCTCTCTCTCTCCTTCTTTGTCTTTTCCAAGCCTTGTTTTTCTGTTCAGTGTCGAGTATATAGCATTCGGTCGAGTTCACCACCCACATTTTTTTAAACAATGAATTCCTTCTCTCCTCTTCTCTCTCTGCTCTTTTCTTTTCTCTCACTCTCTCTTTCTTCTCATCGTCTTCTCTCTCTCGTTCCAACATGCCATTATGTCGTGTCTTGTCGTCTGTTCTCTTTCTTCTCTCCTCTCTGCTCTCTCTTCTCTCCTTTCCTTTCGACTGAGACTCAATAAGCACCCCTTTTTTTTTCATGCTTTTTTTTAGTTCTTTATGCTTTATGCATTATTAATTCCATAAAGCTTTATTGTCTAATTTCTTTCCGTTCCCCTCTTCTATATGTAAAATAGGTGTCATTTGTTAATGTTAATGGATGGATCTCCAGGAATACAAACGCAGTTTTCGACCTCAAGTCACTCCCTACTTGTATAAGTTTCATTAAATAATTTTTTCTTGTGGTTGTTGGTTAGGGTGTTGGGGTAATATAATTAGTATATTTATTAAGATATATATGTATCTATTATATTATTATATTATAGATTATTATTATATATAAGTATTATTATTATTATACATATTTTTTAAAAATAGTATAAAATTTATGCGATATATTTAATTTAGATATATATATATAATATATTATATTAAAATTAATATATAATCTATATATATATTTTAATATATATATATATATTATATATATATAGTATATGAGTATATATATAATTATATATATATATATATATATATTAGATATGGTGGTGATATATATATAGTTTATAATACACAATGAAGGTAATGTTTCGTTTAATCTATATATATATTATGTTGTGATATATATATATATGATGTAGGTAGTATAATATATATATATAATATTCTTATATTAAAATTTAAATTAAATAATACTCATAACGGTGAGTAGGTGGAGGTGAGTGGTACAGCATATATACGTATATATTTTTTATAGTGGGTGGGTGTATTGGTAAGGAGGTTATTGATAGTTTATAATATATAGATATATGATATTTTATATAATATATATATATTATAATATATAAATAAACATAAATATATATTAATATATAAATATATATTATATTATTAGATATATATGCGTAGTATCCTTATATATATATATATATAATATATAATATAGGGATATATATATCATATAGTAATTATTATATATATTTTTATATGTGGGTTTGGATAGTTGTATATTTATAATTATATATATATAATATATATATTTATTATATATATATAATATATTATTCTATATATAATATATTTATATATAATTATAAATTATATTTATATTTCTAAGTAGTATATTCTATATATATATTAATGGAGGTGTAGTGTGTTATATATATATATGAGGATATATATATATATATATTAATATATATTATATAGTATCATATAGTATATATAGTATATTTATATTATATATATATTAGTATATATGTATTATACTATATAGTATAGTATAATATATATAAGTTATATATTATATAGTATTTAATATATATAGTACGTTGTATACACATTGTCTTTCAAACAATCTTCTAGCAAGTTGAATGTTCTGAAGGAAGGTTGTATTGGTCGGATACGAGTTTGATGTGTACACAATTGAGGTTTGGCTTACCGAATTGCATATTTTAAATATAGGATATATATATATACTTAATTATATATATATATATATATATTATATATATATGATATGGTGTGTAGTACTTCTCTGGGCGCAAAGTGTGTGTGTGGCGGCGACCTCGACCCCCCCACCCCAGGTTCGGTCGTGGTGTGGGGCGGATGGTATAGTATATATTATAGTTATATATATAATATATATATATATATATATATATATATATAGATTGTGAGGGGCATATAATATATGATAAATAAATAAGTCGATGGGGTTATATTTATATATATATTTATATTATATACTATTTATAATATATATAGAGTATATTAGTAATAGTATAGTACTATGAATATATATATATATACTATATATATACTTAGTATATATAGTAACTTACCAAGCACTCACTGGTAGAGAAACTCGAAAGTCTTAAAGGAGTGGTATATTAACAGTGTTAAAGGGAGAGAGGACAGAAATAAACAAATCCAGGAAGGCACCAAACTCTCAATAGAGAGAAAACAGTTTAAGCTTTATTGAGACGAGGGAGGGTTACACACATAATGAAAGAGTATGCGATGGAAAGATTCCACAGAACAGGTGTGGACTAAAAAAAAGTAGAGTCATTCAGAGACAATCTGACGGTTTCAAAATCATCACACGAAATGACACGTTGTCCTCCTCGATTCTGGGAAGCGCCTTGCCAAGGTCGGTTGAGATCATTTAGAACTTAGCGTATATAAAGTACTCCCACCTGCGGTACCTACAGGCAATAGGCATAGACGGTGAGTACTTGTTTCGAAAATACATACTATATATATTATATATATTTAAAACATTTTTGAAGTTGCATCGAAATTTTTAAATTTAACTTCAGCTTTCAAAGGTGTCCGCGGTTGGTTGCCCTTCACATGATTTCTTTCTATTTTTCACTAGGCTTGTATATAATAGACAGGTATCCCGAGAATGAAACGGCGCCGCCTTCATTATGCCGACATACATTGATGAAAAATAGAGCCATAGTTGGTGCGTGTGAGCATGTAGTTGGTATAACTCTTCGTTACCGGAGTTCATTTGCGATGAGCCAACCTAAGAGGTGGCGATGGGAATACGGTATGCGACAAAGGATTTGCATTTACAAAAAAACAAGATGCCATAGTGCTGTATTGTTTATGGGAGCATATAAAAGATACAACAAATGACAGTATACAATAGGCGTCAAAGTGCACCCCTTTTTTCAGCCCCTGATGCATAAAGCAGCTACCCTACGGCGAGTAAAAACGAACCGTGTCGCCGACCGACATTCAGCTGCTTGTTGCTCATCTGCACACTGGGTTTGGCAATGATGATCACCTGCGTCCTTCTATCTTCACTATTTAAACCAACCATATGTCCTACTCCTTTATTGCCGCCCCCAGGCATTAGCCAGGATAACAGGCACGAGTTCCTCTCAGATATCGTTTAAGGGGGCTACGTTAGCATTTAAGCCAGGTGCGTGTGTCTCTGGTCCGAATGAGTTGCGGCAGCCAGTCCAACTCTGAAACCACGTGTGACATAGATTTAGCATTAGTATACATCCTCAAGGACCACTCCGAACTAATTTGTGCTGTAATGGCTGTCGTCTCTCATTGCATAAGATTCTCCTGCTCAAACACGTGATTTTTCCTCTGGTTGTGAGTGGTAGTCTACTGAAAGCATGGTCTTGTTTCGTCCACTTCCGACGCCGACGTTTGAAAGTATCGTTTGGCTGCTCGCTATTCGCCACTGCCCCGTTGTACATCATTCACAAAACGGTGGGTTTTCTTGTGACCGGCTTGCTAGTCATGAGTGGATTAGGGGAGTTTCGTTTCCCGCTGCGTTCGACAAGCCGTCTATTCCGTTGGGTGGCAGTAGTAAACATGCTTACATCGGTTGAGAGTGGTATTTGGCATGGGCGTGCAACCCGTACCAGGTTCTAGATATTGTCTGCTTGAACGGTGGGATAGCGATCTATTAGTTCGTGTTCTCCTCTCTATGTACACTCGCGAAACGATTTCGCGGCCGTAAAAAAATACGGGGAGGGGGAAATTACTGGGGTGGTGTGGCATGATGACATTGTTGGGCGGAAGATACCCGCATAAAACATCAATTATTAAACTCATCCCGCTATGCAGCTCGTCTAGAAATCGTGGCCAGCTATCACAGTATTTTTGTTTGGGTACAGTAATGGGTGTGTTTGGGTTTCGAGTGCGGTCTCGGTGGACGGGGTTTGGAAACCAGAAGCCTATGAGGCAACTGTCTCCCGTTGGAGACGAGCTGCACCGAGGGCATTCAGATGAAACGCCCCGCTCGCATCAGATTGCGCAATTCCCGAGTATCTTACCTCACACCCAATTGCTCTGTGATTTACGTATGCACCATAATAATTTTGGCCGCATTCGTCATAATCAACTCCCGGTGCACGCGCTCATCTTCCTTCAGACTAGGATGTACCCGTTTAGAGTGGCACGTAAATGGTGGGGGGACGTGGTGTGGGCAGGGCATAGGTGTGGTGTGGTGTGTGGACGAAAAGACGTCCCATGTAAATATGTGTGGTATGGCTACACAAGAAAAGCTCATGGGATACGTACGAAAAATTATAGGAGCGGCCCATAGGTTTATGGAGTGCGTGGAGGTGCGTGGGAATAATGTCACTCGTTGAATGTTGGAATCAGATGCGTACCCTACCGAGTGGTTGTGTAGCATGCTGTTAGCTAAACGCTCTTGAAACTTTGCCTTGTGGGTGGATTGCGGATTCGTGCTGGGTAGGTCTATCTCGGGATAGATTCATCTTCTTCTTCTCTCTCTTCTTCCTTCTTCTTTACTTCTTGCTTCCTCTTTATATATATTATTATTATTAGTAGTTATTATATTTTTAATTGATTACTCTATGGATTGATTACATTAGTTATATATTATCATATATCATATTATTATTACTTCCATTGATAATTATCGTATTATAATTTATTCATTGTAGAAGTTGCGTATAATTATATTATTATATATAGTTATTGATTATTATGTATTGGATATATCTCTCTATAATTGTTCCATTATTTATTATTATGGTATGTTTCGATTGATCGGTTATACCGTCCACCACAAATACTAGAACCTCCCCGGATTTAAAGTTTGTAATCGTTATCCCTCGCCTACTATTCGGATAATTATCTTTTATGCAGTTTGTTTAATGCCCTTAAATTTATGTTAAAACTATACCGATAGATTTAATTATACCCGTGCTCATGATAGTAGTCATAAGTTATTATTACATTTATCCTATTTCCCAAAATTTTACGTTCATTTTGAAGCGTATTGATTATTATTATAGTGATTTGACTTGTAACTGTTGATATACGTTATACTTGTACGGTTGAATGAAAAATGCTCATTAATCGTACCAATGACCTAGAAAATATTTTTCAAATAACGCAAGCTATATTATTAACTTCCTTTATAGTAATTCTATATAAGCTATATTATATATATATATTATATTATATATATATATATATATTATTATATATATAAGTATATTTAATATAATATATATATATAATTAGTATATATATAATAGTATTATATAATATATATATTATAATATATATATATTATATATAGTATATATTATATATAGTAGTATAATTATTTATATTATAAAATAAAATACTAGTGTATTTAATTCTAGACCTTATTATATATATTATATTATATTATATAATATTTATATTTATATTATATCCTGGTTCATATTAGAGTGTAATTACAAACGACTAACCACTCTGATAGGTTTTAATATTATATTATAATTATTTAATAATGCATATTATATATATTATTTAATTATATTTTAATATTATTACGTTATAGTTTGTATTATTATATCATGTTTGCTGATTGTTGTTTGTTTTGTTTCTCATGCTTCCTACCTTGTAGCTTCATATCTCATTGAATTTCAATTAATACATAAGATAAATAACGATTAGCAAGCGGGCACATTTGAATAATCAATAAAAATAAAGAAAAGAATATGAGACTGTGGTCATTTATTACATATAAGTATAGAGCGGCAACCACTTAGTAGTGCAGGTGTAATTCATAATCATATGGAAGAGTAATTCATACGAATTATTCTGCATATTAGTAATGAAAGTGTTATATACTTTCATGATTGTGGAAGAAAGTTGTATGTTATAAAGATAAATAAAGGAAGACCAGTGTTAAGCTTGAGCCATCTGAACAATTTGTTGTAAAAAGTAAATATGAAGTTAGTAAAAAAGAAAGAAGAAGTTAAATTATGTTTTCATAACATTTTAAATCGCAAGCCATAGCTTTTATATGGACATAAGAAGAAGTTCTTTTATAATAGTTAGTGTAAACTACAAATTTACTTATTTTTGTTTTTAATATTCCATTTCTTAGTTCTTTCTTATAGAGTTTGTAGCTTGCAAAGTATTTCCCATAATAATCATTTTGATTTTACTTTTGAATGTTTCTTATTGTTGCTTAAAAGACTTTTAAGAGCTTTCACCCTTGGGCCCTTTGCCTTATGACAAAAAATTATTATTCTATTTTTGAGGATAAACAACATCAATACTTTCATCTTCTTACTAGAAAGAAACCTATTTATAACAAACCTGTGAAGTATAAAAAAAAAGGGATCTCTCTAATAATTATATACTCTCTTTAATTTATCTTCGGTGAACTTATTGCATTAATTTGAATATAATCCTAAACGGTTTAGGAATTAGGAAATTATCTAAGTTGTTTTAATCCAACGTTTACTCTTGGATCTCCATGTAAAGAGTTCATTCCTAACGCGTTATAAGAAACGACATTTTTTCCTTCCCTCTTGGATTACGTCAATTCCTCTGTTTCTAGTATAATATACCAGTTTCTGAAAAGTCTTTTATTGGTTACGTTAGCGTGCTATAGATTTTCAAAACTTATTTGTGCAGAAGGTATCTAGATTAAGGACTGCTTACCCAAGTGAGACATATAATATAGAGTATATACGTTATCTTAATATATATATATTATAAATATATATTAATATATATATATAGTATTAATTAATAATATATATAATATAATATATAGTTAATTTTAATGATAATATATATTATAATATATTAATATATATTAAATATATATATTAATGATATATATATTAATTATATTATATTGACCCTTGGGGCCCCCCTTTCATTTGGGAAGTATCCATGTCATCTCCAGAAAACCAGCAAAACCTTCCACTGTAGCTAGAGCCACTGGTTTTACCAAGGGAGAATCTTAGAATAGAGTTAAATTGTTCTATAGTTAGTGAGTGAATAGAGGCATCTTAGAAGGATTCAATCGCCTGTTTGAGCCTCTATAATCCATCTTCGACAGAGTGGAGAGGAAACGTCTGGGAGTCAAAATCTGGGTTGGCTTACTCTGTGAACATAATAAGTAATTTAAAATTACAAAATTTATTAAAAAAAATAAGAGATGACCACTCATTACATTTCCTCATTCATGACAGACCGATAATCCACTGGATAAAATTAACTATAAAAATTTTTAATGTGTATTATTAAAATGTAAAAAGTAAACTTTTTTTTATATACGAAAGTTCATTAATAATCTAATTCGTGCTTTTTAGCCGTTTGGCGCAGATAGTGTGTATACCTATTAAAACATATGGGGATTGAAGGAGACTTTTAATTTTGTGTATGTATATTTATAAATATATATACATGTTTACCTGCTTAAATGTAGTATTGAACTCTTAATATATAGAGTTTAATCTTATTTGCTGAGATAATGTACATAAAATAAAATTACATTACCTAAAAATAAATACTGTGACTGTAACACGTAAGAAGAGACGGTATAACTACGAGCATGCAGAGAGGATAGGAGATAAGCGGAAAGAATAGGGTATATAATAGATGAGACCGAGATCCGGAGAGAGATGAAGGAAGAGATAGGAGAGAAGTAGATAGAGAGATTAGAGAGACTTTAAAATTGTGTAAAAATCGCGGAAGAGTAGAGAGAGAGAGAGAGTAGCAGACAGACAGCACAACAGATGTAGCATGAGAGAGACATGAATAGAACCAGAGAAAGAGAGGAAGCTAGAGAGAATATAGATAGAGGATGAGAGTGTAGATTAACATAGATAGAACCTGAGACTAGATAACGACATAGATTAGAACTCTTAGATATGTTAAGATCAAGTATAGATAGGATGATAGAATATGATTAGATAGATAATGATCGATAGATTTTAGATAGATAGCCCCCCTAGAAAAATCCGGCTAGAATAGATACCTACCTAGAGACCGTGTAGTATGGAATAAAAAGAAGAGAGAGAAGAGGAGAGAAAGAGATTCGAGAGAGAGTTGTTCCCATTTTTTTAGGATTGGATTATGATGTGCCCAAGGAATTTTTTAAATACCTTTTAATTTAAAATTGGTTTAGTTTCTGTTCTATTTGTTAAATTAATTTATAATATTTTTCATAACTGAAGAAAAAAAGTATTTCTTTATCCTGTAGCAGGATTGACACAACACACGGATGTGGTGCGGTACCAGTGCGTGAGGTGCCGGCGTCAAAAATACATGTCAGTTCCAGTGCGAGACGCATGCATTACCAGAGTGCGGTGCATGGTGAGCTCATTCTGATGGGGTACGGTAAAATTTCGATGCTCGTCAAGCCTAACTTGTAGTAATCAGAATATTTATAAATCTAAATTTGGTGGCTGTTATTTATTAAATATATTAAATATATCTATATATAGAGTGTAATAAATATACATATATAAATATACAATAGGTGCACGCATATACGTCTAGATATGTTGCCATAAATATATAATTTATATAATATATATAGATAATAAGTTAAATTACAATATATATATTATATATATAAGATATATTATATATAGTAGCGGCGAAAGATGTTGGTATGATGATTGAGTTTGAAGTATTAAGTTTAACAAGCGTGTTATGAGTGAGTAATTAGTCACAAATAGGATTATGAGTAGGTATAAGTAGACTTAATAGTACCCATTAATATGAGATTTAAATAATTAGTGGGGAGTGAGAGTAGAGTTTAGATTAGTTAGTATATATACAGGTGATAAATAAGTTTATTGTAGAGTGTTGTAGTGGAAGATATATGCTGGTATTTCTGGGTCCGAAGAGTAAGTGCCGTAGTCCTAAAGTTAGACTGAAATAAATAGGACGTGATTTTATGATTAAAGAACAACGGTTAGCGTTATAGTAATTATTGTAAGATGGATTGTGAGAATGGAGTAATCTTTTTGCTTTTAGGACAATAGGAATGGTGATATGGAAAGGAGAATAGAAAGAAATGTATAAGAGCTCACCCACAGAAGATAGAGTCAGAAAGTTTGAGGGTGACAGCATAAAGAGTGATGAAGCCTCTATGCAGTTGTTCGGGATAAAATGGCTGTATTTTGGTTAATAACTTCTGTAAATAGAAAGCAATAAAAGTATGTCTGGACGATAAGTGAATCGCTGATGTTAGTAAAGATATAAAAATATATGAAATGAAAGTGAAGTGGTTAATATTAATAGCGGAGATGAGGCAGGTAGGTGTTAATAGTCTGATTGGGGGTAAAATTGTAATATTGAAGGGGTTTATGAAAGAATTAGAGGTGGGGGCATCAGAGGATGAAGGTATTAAAATGATGAGAAAGGAAGAGAATGTGAGGTTTCTCTACAACAATCAATGAGGATCGAATTTTGGGTTTTGTGTGCAATGTGAAACAGTTTTGAAGAGGATGGTAGAGAGACTGTTGGAATAAGTAAAAGGAGGGTTTGAAAGTAAACGTAGATAAAAGGTTATGGTTGAGTGAGTGAAGTTATTGTTCAAACGGTGAGCAGCATGGAACAAGTGTCGCGTTTAAATTTTTAGGATATATTGTTGGATGAAAGGAACGGATGATGCAGATGTAGTAGGAAAGATGTAAATGGTCAGGAAGGTGTGATGCAATAAATCCTTGGTGGATGTGTTGACAAAGTCCTGAGTGAGCTAGGTCTTAAATGAGCGGCATGTTGTTGCCTGTGTTAAGATAGTAGTGAGACTAGTCTGGAATAAGATATAGATCTAAAGTTCAATGTGTTCAGATTACAATCTTAGGGAAGTCTAGTGTAGAAGAATTGAATACAAAATGATGGAAGAACGATCAGAGAGTGTGTGGTGTGAAAAATGGGGTAAAAAGTAAATGAGATAAATGAAAGTACCTTGATGGTTGGTCATGTGGAAAAGGATGGATGATTGTCAGTTGTTTAAGTGGATATATAGTATTATGTGCTGGAATCGACCCCGCCTGGGAGACTGAAAGAAAAAGTGGATTGAGCGTAAAGGAATGCCTGAGGAGAGAAATGTGAGTTTGGCAGAGGTGAAGAAGAAAGTTGCATAATAAGGGTGAATGGCGGGTTGTGATTTGGTATGGTTGTATCAAACTGGGACAATGATGAACCGCCACATGACGAAGTCATTATGAGGGTCCGTCTGCGGTCCGTGAGCTCTAGGGTGGATCTCTGAAGGTCGAACATGAGTTCTCTCTAAAATGGTAATAAAGGGGGCCTAGGCTGCTTCTTTTAGACTTGCTCATATTCATTCATCTACATTTCCCGTTTCCGGTGCTGTTATGCACCTTACCACCCACAGTCTTGGGGAGAAAAGTGGGATTGATATATATATATATATAATATATAATATATATATATCTCACTTAATATTATAATATATTATATTATAATAATATATATTATAATAATTACTATAATATATATTATATAATATATATATAATAAAAGTTTCAATAAAGTACTTGTACTTGTACTTTATACCATGTCTTGTACTTGAACAAATCTAGAGACTTAATTGAACAATTCCTGAGGACTTGTACTGTATCTTGTACAAATGACTTGAACCGGAAGCCTGATGATTAGTATGAAATTGCAGGAATTCGAAAGTGGGAATGTAAGAGGCCCGCATGCCCCGATACAC
>JABUQX010021907.1:0-7500 GCA_015478945.1 Trachelipus rathkii
AGGAGGAGATTTATCTCATGTTTGCTTCTCTGTCTGTTTGCTTCAACTTCTCGAATGTCTTTCGATTCTTTATTCTTTTTGCGCTATGAATCTCTCTCTCTCTCTCCTCTTCTCCTCTCTCTCTCTCTTTCTCTCTCCTCTTCTTTCTCTCTCTCTCTTCATCTCTCTCTCTCTCTCTGTCAACTTGTCTTGTATCTCTCCTCTCTATCCTACTTCCTTCTCTATGAAGTTCTCTTGCTTTCTTTCAGTCTCTTTCTCACTCTGCCATCGTGTTGTCTCTCTTTTTCTTTTTATCTAAACAATTGAATTATAATCTCGAATAAATTTAAACAAAATTTTTTTGATATTTTTCTTATTAATATCATATGAAATAATTTAATAATAGCGAGTAATTCTGAATTTGTTTCATGAAGGAATTAAGTCTTTTTTAGGAATCGTTCTCTCTCTTTTATAGGATCTGACGAAATGTTTACATGAGAGAGGAGAGAGAGAGAGAGAGAGAGAGAGAGAGAGAGAGAGAGAGAGAGAGAGAGAGAGAGAGGAGAGAGAGAGAGACAGAGACAGAGAGAGAGGAGAGAGAGAAGAATGTAGCAAGAGAGAAAACTAATTAGAGGTAGGTAGGAAGAGAGAAACTGTACCGAGAAAGGGAGAAAACTAAGGAATAATATATTATATAGTATATAATATATATATATATAATTATATATATATATATATGGTATATACTATATATTATATTATTAATATATATATATTATAATATAGTATATAGTAATATACTATATATATTATTAATATACTATATTATAGTATAATATACTTTATATATAGTAGGTAATATAGTAGTCACGGTACGTAATATAGTATATATCACAAATATGTATTATATTAGTTTATTATCTATAATATATAGTATTATCAAGGGTAAGGTATTATATTATATATTATTTTATTAGTTATATATAAGATGGATTCAGGACCGACACACAGCTTAGCTATCACAGTATATATATAAAGTATAATATTATATATTATAATATATATTATTAGGTATGTAGTCTCATACAGTATAGGTATTTATATTATATGAATGAGTTATGATAAATTATTATCTCGGTTTAGTTATAATATATATGATAGATTGAGTTGTTTAGGGTTTTATAAAAAAGTGGTACTGTGAGTAATAATATAATAATATTATAATATAATAATATAATATTAATGATTATATAAATATTTATAATAATAATTAATAATATATAATTATATATCATTATATATTTATAATATAATTTCACCATCTATAAATTATCAATTATACATTATAACTTTTGGATATAGAAGATATATTATTATTAAGATAATAATAATAATAATAAAATAGATAATAATAATAAGTAATAATATAATAATATTATAATTATTAAGTGAGGTGTGGTATAGTAAGTATATATTAGAAGTGCTTGGCATATAGATTGAGATAAAATTTATGAAAGTCTAGTATTAATAAGATAATTATAATAATAATAATAGCTAATATATAATAATAATTAATCAATAATTATAATTAATAATAATAATAAATTATAATAATATAATAATAATAATAATAATAATACAGGGATAAGGAGAGGTAGACAGAGATGAATTAGATAATATATCCGATTGATGGTAAAGTAACTGATGAATTTGAAATGACAGATGTGATTGGCTTAGGAGTTATAAATTATATTAAATTATAATATAATTATAATATAATTATAAATTAATAATTATATATTATAATTATAATAATTAATATATTATAATTAATCATTATCATACATTATTTTATAATTATCTTAAGAAATTAATCACAGCCTTTGATCTTTATGAAAATTTTTGATTGACCGCAAGGTTTCTAAAAGGTTATTTCTGTACATGAATTTCAAATTTTAAATAAGTCTTTGAAAACATTTAAATGTGAAGAAGAAAGAAGATATTTATTTAGATTTCCCGACGCGGATTTCGTCTCTAAACTATGAGACAGTCTTCAGAGGATTAATTCTTGTGAGCAAATGAGTCTTAAATTAATATTTAATAATTAAATCAAATGATATTCAGTCTAACAGATAATACATTAAATTTTATGTTAAATAGTCTCTGCGTGTTTATCGATGATAGAAGGACCTCCGCAATTTTTAAGCTTTCATGGGATTTCAATTCGTATAATAATTGTGAAGTGATCTGAAAATATTGTTAATCGTGATTGACCATCGTGCCGTTTTTGAAATGTTCAAAGATTGCTGGGACTGTAGCGGATGGAAGTTGTATCCCTGTCCGAACAATTGATTCGGTCGTGTAAAATATTGGTCGACGACAGTCCCGACTCAGGTTGAGTTAATTGTTGTACACAACGGATGGTTGTTCGGTCTAATAGCATCTCTTTGCTAGGAAGATGAAGGTTTGTTTTGATTTTATGGTGTACCGTCTGACTTTTTAGTTTGAGGTAGATTCAAAATATTTACAGAGGATTTCTTCTCTTTATTTGTAAGTCTACTATAGCATTTAGAATGTTTTTTTCTCTTGCAATTTATTCGACTTTTCCTTTTATTTTTCTCTTTATGAAATATTTTGTAATGGATTTACTTTTGTTATTTTCAAACTGAATATTGTGGATGATCACGGTTTATTTAAATTTTACTTAATGCGGCCAAATTTCTTCATGCAATAAAGTTTTCCAGTTGGATACATCAGGGTTGTTATGCTGCTGTAATACTAAGTTTTTACGGATAGATTTTTTGTAAATAGTCGGTGAATAGGATCCATTGTTCATATACAGACCATTATCATGTGGGTTTGACATGAATGCCTGTAGAAAAGGTTGCCGTCAGAATTAATATAATATATATATATATTACATATATAAATAGCTTAAATCTTAGAGATATAGAAATATATATATTATAATATTTATATTTAATATTCTATTACTATATAATATATATATAAAGTAAAATATATATATATATATATATATATATATATTTATATATATATATATATATATTATATTAGTGATGGCGATTCCAATTTCCAGCGACTGCCGATTCCGATAACACGATACGAGTCAAAATGCCGATTCGATTCCGATTCCGATCGAGTTCCGCATTTAACGATTCCCAATTCTTTATATATATATATATATATTATATATATATATATTATATATAATATATAATATATATAATATATCAATATATCCATTATATTATATATATATATCATATATAAATATATATATACTAATTTTTGCTAAATCAAGTAATTTTAGATATTTAAAACTTATAAATTAATGTTATAGAATCTCTTATATTTTATCTTTGCTAAAGAAATAATAAGTTAATTACCGATTATTCATTGAACGGTGTTTAGCTCGATACAAAAATTAAAAATCTTCCTAAAAATGAAAAATTGTGTATTGTTTTTGTCTTAAAAAAAAAATTCCATCTTTAATTTACTAAAAGTAAGATCTTGAAGCAAAACTTATCATTGAATTATTTGTAGTCGAAGCATGACTCTTAAATTGTAGTGCAAAACATTAACATTTTTTTCCCGTTTCTGCGTGCATTCGATTTCTTTTAGGGAATAAATTGCGAATCTAGCCAATTCTAAAGTAGTGCTTCTTCACTTCCACGGAAAACCGGGGCGGAGTTCCTGGTTTAAAGTAATTTTCTAGCCAAGGACACCCAAATGCTGAAAGGTAGGGTCCTTCATTTCGATAGACCACCGAATGTATTGAGTTCATACAAGGTGTAAAAAGTTCATATTTTTTATATTGGCTAATTGTTGTACTTTATACACATCTTCAATGTTTTTGTCCAATATATTTTCTTTCTGCCTTAGGGTAGTTCCTTTGCTGTTTTTAAAGTTTTTTCTCTTAAATTTCGAAAAACAGCTTTCAAAACTGAAGTTAAAATACTATTATCTTCAGTACACACATTTGTTCTTCCGCCTATTGCTGTTCAATCTGTTGATAAAGTGAGAAAAATATGAGATTGGTTTAAAGTAGTGTAAACTGTTTTCCTTTCCTTTATCAACATATATCTTCGCACATCAATTGCTTAAGAATATCTTCTACTTTTTATTGTTATATTCAACTCAAGGAATGTGTTTTAAAAGCGTGGGATAAAAGATAGGTAGGCAAGCACAAGAATTCTATGCAATAAAGTAAATGCTGAATCATTTTTTTACTATAGAATTTTTCTCATGCTGATACTGTAGACCCAAGTCCGTCAAATAGTCCTTTTTTTCTGGAGTTCTTTTCAAAAAACTGGCAATCACTTTCAATATTTGGGATATATGCCGATGCCATTGATTCTTGTGGCTCAATAAATTTGTATTACAATCACCAAAATTTTTAAGTATTTTTTAGCAATTTTTTCAAGAACTTTCCGTTGTTTCTAAGCATGCAGGTTTTGAATGATCACTTGCAATATGAAATGAGAACCGTCTTTTGTCTCAGAAAATTTTTTGAAGCATTATGATACTGGCTTATTACATTGGTTTGTGCATCCTGATTACAATATGTGCCTCGTGGTAGATTTAAATCTAGTTTGATATGTCTTCATACTTGGCATAGCTTGAGGCGAGTGATTAAAATGACCTACGATTTGGTTGCATATGGATATATTTTTTTAACGTCTCTTTGTTCAAATTTGGCATCATTGAGAACTAGTGTCAAAGAGGTTAAACAAGAGGTATTCCTGGAATCCTCTTGTGTAACTCCTGCACTCATATTAAGGTCGTTATCATTTACTATAACTGCATTTTATAGCAGGGAATATTAAATTCTCCATAACATTTTGAAGCAATCATCTTATATTAGATGCTGTGTGAGATACGTTAAAAGGTGAAACTCGAAGGATACATTTATATTCAATAGCTCTAATTATTACAAGCCTACAGGCAAATATTTCACTGCTCACTTACGAGTTCACGGGTATATAATTATCAAAACATTTTACATAACATGACTAACGAAACAGTTGCCAAATGTCTGCCTCACCATGACTGTCTGAAAATCATAACATGATATCTTAGGCTCTAGTAAAGATGCGCTGCTCAATCCAGTTTTCTTTAATTAAATAGAATTAAGGAAGAACTGAAATTAAAAATCAATACTGCAGACTTCGAAATATTGTCTTGAAATATCATAAAGATCGGATAAAAATTATTTTCAGATTGTATACCAAAAGAATCGTCAAAAATCGGTACAACTTTGCCGATTCCGATTCCGATTCCTTAAAAACAGCCGATTCCTCCGATTCCGATGCCGGAGTTCGATCTAATGCACCGATCACTATTAATATATTATTTATTATATATGATATAGTATTATATATTATATATATATATCTATATATATAGGTATATAATAATATAAATATAATATAAGGTATATTTGAAATCATATATTTATATAATATATATATATATATATATTATATAATTATATATATTATATATAATATATATATATATATATATATATATATATACTAATTCTATATATATATATATTATATATTATAATATATATATATTATATATATATATACTATATATATATATATATATATATATATATATATATATATATATAATATTATATAATATATGATATATATATATATTATATATATATATATATACAGTATCTATTATATATATTATAATATATATATGATATTATATATATATAATATATTATATATATATATATATATATTATATCTATATAAATATATATATGATATATATATATATATATATATATATATTTATATATATAAATATATATATATATATTATAATATATATATATATATATATATATATATATTATATATATAAATATATAGTTATTTATTTATATATGTATATATATATATATATATATATATATATATATTGAAGTGTTACGAGATGAACCAACTGGGAAGGAAAAGTTTAACTTAGATTCAAAATTTGGGAATGAGGCATTATTATTGGAACCAGCATACAGAAAGGAGCGAAAAGTTATCACCAGTATAAATTAAGAAAGGAAGAAGTCAGGTAAAGGTTACCGAATAGATTAAAGGAGTAATTAGAAGCCCGTATTAAACGTAAGTAAAAGTGCAAGCTAAAGTTAAAAGTTATGTGTTTACTTTTTTATTTTGTTAAAGATTTAAGACAGTTTTGATCAAAGGCATTTTATGTATTTTTAAGGGATGACTCGGCGACCAATACACGAAGTGAGAAGGATTCGATATAGACAGGAAAAATCAATGTTCTACAATCAAGGTGAGAAGTGCACTGCGCCATGGGAACAATCAGTGCTTGTAAATAGATGAGAAGTATCTCTACCACAGACAAATATGGTCGTGGTGATGCAGTATTTCATAAACGGGAATTCATGAGGATCTGTGTTCGACGGGGAACCAAATCAGAGGTGTGCCGTATTGCGTGACGAGGCCGCTCAGGTCAACAGGGTTTAAAGTTGAATCGCACAAGGTCTTTGGTGGAATACATTTAAACAGGAACAGTGAATCATTTGCGGAAAGGAGTTTGAATTATGGAATAGTATTTATATAGCGTAACTGGTTTATTGGCTGAATATAAAAGAGATCAAGGGTAATTAGTTTTAGAAGGCTTTTTACAAATTACTCATGTTACTGTTTAAAAAGATTGAAAACGACACAGGAGATGATCGACTCACGCTTTAATAAGGTTACCCCTGATACCCAAGGTCGTTCAAGATTAGAAATGAAGATATTTTTAAAGTATAGATTGTTTGTTGTATTTTTAAAACAGGATTGAAAAACACAGTAAGATGGAATGGATATTTTAATGTTGTGTATTTTAAGAAAATAGTGTATTGTCGCAGAACTGCGATGTTTGCTATCTGATCAGTGCTTGTTTGATTGGTGAGTATGTAGGTAGTAGCCATGATTATAAAGATATGGAATGTTCTATTATTCAGAAGTAATGTCTTTTTAAATACACGACATGTAGAAAAAACGAGTTGGGTCTTAACTATCGACCTTTCCTCCTTGCTGAAAAATATTAAAAGGTTAAAATAAAACAGGTTACTTATAGTTTATTTAAAACAGAGTAAAATAAAACAGGAAAGCTTACAGCTTATTATTTAAATTTATGAAGTAGAAGAGGTTTATAATTCAATTTTATTTTCCATTTCACAATATATATTACACCTATAGTATATGATATATAGGTATATATATATGTATATATATATAATATGATATAATATATAATAGTAGTTATATTTATATTTGTATATATTATTTAATAGATTATATAGATATATATATATTATATAGATATATTATATATATATATATATATATATAATATATAGATATATATATATATATATATAGTTAATAGATATATATATATATGATATATATATATAGATATATATATAATATAGTATAATATAATATATTATATATA
>JABUQX010021907.1:12500-20000 GCA_015478945.1 Trachelipus rathkii
TACCTTTTCTGATTAAGGATTTTTAGATTTTGCTGATTAAGGATTTTTAGATTTTGCTGATTAAGGATTTTTAGATTTTGCTGATTAAGGATTTTTAGATTTTGCTGATTAAGGATTTTTAGATTTTGCTGATTAAGGATTTTTAGATTTTGCTGATTAAGGATTTTTAGATTTTGCTGATTAAGGATTTTTAGATTTTGCTGATTAAGGATTTTTAGATTTTGCTGATTAAGTATTTTTAGATTTTGCTGATTAAGGATTTTTAGATTTTGTTGATTAAGGATATTTAGATGCCTATCACTTGGAATGCCTTGAAAGACGTCTTCTCTCAACAGCAAATAGATAATGATGGATCGGTGACTTTGGAGCAACTTACATCTTATCTTTCAAGAATTTCTAATTGAAGCAAATACATTTTTGATATTTTTAATAGCTCAAAATAAAATTCTTTTTTCTATCTATTTTATATAATCTTTTACACAACTAAATCTACGAAAACACAATTCAAATCATTTAAGTCGTTAATAATACATTGTATTTTTTTTTCTCTCGTGTTCTTTATTCGAGGGAGTGTGATAAGCTCGCACAGGGCTTCTTTAAACTACAGCAGGAGGCCGAGCGGAAAGTTTCTATGCCTAACGATTTCTGTAGGCAAGCTTAATGAAATATCGAGGTGCTGTGCTGTACTTCGGTGCCACACTATCTCCCACAAATAAATGCGGTTCACCCTTTCTCAACTTTGGGTTTATTTATTCCCACAGATGGGGAAAATAATTTACTCTATCGATGGAAGTGCAGCAATTAGCTTGAGCGGGTCAACGTTTGCAAAGACAGATGAAACATGAAAATAACAAGACAGAAACAATACTTTAAGTATTGTAAATAGTGTAAATATTCATAGAAAAGATGAACATTATTACAATAGCTCGTTGCACGTTACCTCTTTTAATTACAAGACTTGCAATAAGATACAAATCTTTAAACTCTTTGAAAATTTATCCCTTGATTAAACACCATAAGCATCTCAAATCCTAGTCCTTAATTCTAAAATATTAAATCATTAGACTGCTTTGCTCACACTTATATAGATGTTCACGCGAGACTTCAATACTTTACAATTCTTCGTTCTTTCTCTTACTTTAATCTATATGGTGTATTTGACACGCACTAAAGCAATAATACCATGTACTAGTTGTAACAAGGTAACAAGAAATAGGAGTATATAATATATATACATATATATAATATATAATATAAATATATAATATATATATATATAAATATATATATATATATATATATATATATATATATATATATATATACATGATTTGTATAATTATATATATATATATATATAACTATAATATATATATATATATAGTATATATATATATTATATATATTATATATATATATATATAACAAGAAATAGGAGTATATATATATATATATATATATATATAAACAGAATATATATGACCCACAATATTAAATATGACAGTGTGACTTATCGACACGCACCCTTTTAGCCGTAACAAGGAAAAAAAAATTACGGATAATTTTTCATTTTCAAAAAATTAAACTCTAACGACTTTTTGACGAGATTTAACCTCAAATCGGTGTCAAATCTTGAACTGGAAATCAATAAGGGACTGATGACAAAAATCATTTGTTATAATAGTTTGCACGCTTTACAACACTCGTGACGTTTGATTAAAGATTAATAAACACTACGAGGCAGGAGAAGGAATGATATTTTTTAAAGTGATATTTAAAGACATTTAGAGATATTCTTTCTAATATTTTGTAAGTGATATTTAGAGATATTTATTTCCTTTTTATTTCCATCTTTTCTCACTCTCTATTTCTATATCTCTTTTTCTTTCTTTTTCTTTCGATTTCTCTCTTTCCTTCTCTTTTTCTTTCTCTTTTCTTTTTATCTCTCTCTCACTCTCTCTCATCTCTTTATTTAACTAAATATGTATATCTCTATTTATCTATTTTTTTCACTTCATCATCTCTGTCTCACCTGTCTCACTCATTCTAGTTCTTTCACATTTCTCTGTCTATTCATTTTCCTCTTCTACCTCTCACTCATCTCTTTCAATATCTCTCACCCCTCTCACTTATATACTCCATATCTCTTCTCTCTACTCACTCTCCTTTTTTCTCTGTCTATCTCTCTTCTCCCTTCTATCTCTCTGCTCATTTTCATTTTCTCCCACCGCTCTCAATCTAATACTGCTCTCTCTCTCTCTCTCTCTCTCTCTCTCTCTCTCTCTCTCTCTCTCTCTCTCTCTCTCTCTCCTCTCTCTCTCTCTCTCCTATTCAGTTGTTATAAAAATTTCTTCCTTCAAATATTTTTCTAATAATATTATAAGATAATAGAAATAATATCAAATCAGAAGTGATTATATATATATATATATATATATATACTATATATATTATATATATATATATATATATATATATATATATAATATATATTATTATCTTTATATATATCATAATATATATATATATATATATATATATATATATATATATATATTAATAATATATATATAATATATATATATATATATATAGATATATATATATATTATATATATATAATATATATTAGTATACTATATTATATATATATATATATATATTATAGTATTATTATATATATATATATATTATATACTATTATATTATATATATATATATATATATATTATTTTATATATTATATATATATATATATTATATATATATCATATATATTATATATTATTATATAGTATATATATATATAATATATATATATATATATATATATATATCACATAGCACCTATTTATTTCTGTGTAAAAACACTTGAATTCACGAATTCGAAGGTCACTGGATCGATTGCTAGAGGGGAATCTCTCTCTCTCCTCTCTCTCTCTTCCCTCCTCTCTCTCTCTCTCTCTCTCTCCTCTCTCTCTCTCTCTCTACTCTCTCTCAAATCATGTTTGTTAGAGGTGTGCTTAGAAGTTTTATATTTATATATTATATATCATATAAATATATATATTATATAGTATATATATATATAATATATATATATATATATATTTATATTATATATATATATATATTATATATATATTATAGTATATATAGGAGAAATAATAATAATTATTAACCAAGTGAGAATCAGAAAACAAACGAGAATAAAATATCTTCCTAAATATATAAAATTTAAATAAATATATAAATATAATATATAGTAAATTTCCTAATTAATAATTAATGATTATTAAATATAATATATATATATATCATATCTAATATATATATATAAATATATATATATATATATATTATATATTATAATATTATATATAATATATATATATATTATATATATATATATATATATAATATATATACGTTAACCCCGATCACTCAAAGGGATGCAGTGCCATGGAGTGGGGGGGGGGGGGGGTAAAACACCAATGGAAAGAAGAAAACCCACCCAATCATATGCCTAAAGCAATTCCCTCAGGAGGGCGGAGACATGGGTCACAAAGAGGGGAAGACTGAATACAGCGAGAAAAACTGATGAAGGCAAGGAGTTCCACTGAACAAATGTATCTGGAAAGAAGGATGCACCAAAACGACCAAGCCTTGAGTTCTCATTGCTACACAATATTCCTGTGAGGGAAAGGCACCTCTTGTGCTACGAGGGTGACCCAATATTGTAGGAATGCGAGAGGTCAACTCCCTTGGGCGCCAGCCATTGTAATGCCTATAGAGATATGAGATAGTGCTCCAATGTTACGTCGCAGAGAAATAGTGTTGAATGATTTTGAAAGTAAGGGATAGTTTATCAGTAACTTAGCCTCAACCTCAACCCTATCCAAAAGAATGGTGGAACCAAAGCCACTACAAATGTGAGAACAATACTCCAAACAAGGGTGAATAAAACTTATATAACTTGAGTAACTGAGCAGAAGAAGAAAAATTCCCGCAATCTGAACAGAATCCTCAGTTTATTTGAGTTGGAGGGGGTGCGCAATCGTCCATGGTGTAAGTACGCTTAGTCTGTCAAATAGTATCCCTACAACTATTCCAAGCAGAATGAAAATTAGAAAGAGTAATAGGAGAACGAAAGTTTTTCACGTACTATACCCATTGTCTCGTTCCTGAATGGCACGCAAACAAGTGTAATCGAACCATGTATTTTGGGTAGAAAATGATTTAATTGAAGATGGAATGAACTTGCACATCCCTTCGGTGATCACGGCCTCTACCGTTTCAGCAGACACCGATGTGTCCTTCAAGAAAAAACAGGATTTATTCCAACAGTAGTTGGCAAAGTAGCGGCGCAATGCCCCAAATTAACAATTATAGTTCCAGAAAGTTCTTTTAGAGTAGAACTACTGGAAATAAAATGTTATGCTATATTTAAGAGCTACAAGTTTATTGTCAGTTACCGATAGGAGGTAAAATTGTTTACTTATAGCGAGATGGAGCAGTAATGAAGCATAAGTGGAGTATATTTAAGAATTAGTTAGGGCGACTCGGGATTTGTGCAGGTTCCTTAATCACTGTTCCATATCGTTAAAAGCATTGAATGATTTATCCACCCTCTCACCTGTGGTATTGTGGTGAACGGTGAAATCCACTAAATAGAGGATCTCAGCATTTGGATGAGATGCAACAGTCTCGTGGGAGATTGTAAAATGTTCAAAAGGAACCGGAAAATCTGTTTGTTTAAGAAAACAGTAGCAGAAACACAAGATAATGGTAGTAGTAAGAAAACAGATTTTAAGCCATAGATCCATTGAAATTAGGAATCTTCAGAATTCCGAGACTTGTTTCTGGAGTGTTGATGTTTGTATAGGAGCGCAGACACTACCATTTAGATGGAAATTTTAAATGTTATAGTTTGACATATTTAGGTTATTAGGCGGGATTCATGGCTAGCTGGGTCTTAAATAGAAGTAAAATGTTTTAAGAGAGGAAGTGAGGGGATGTGCAACAGATTCTAAATTAGTACGTAGACTGCGGACATTGGCAAAGTCATTTGATAACCCACCTTCAGGACCCCGCCCCTCCCGAAATCTTGGATACACAACCTCGCCATTCAAAATCTCAGCAAACACAGACACAAACTCTCTCTCAAGTAACAATAATACTAATTCAAAAAATCAAGTCATAAACAAATGAATAAAAATTCAAACCCATGTTTAAAGAAAAAAAAATTATCGATCATGTATGTCTCTTATCAGTGAGTGAGTTTTATCCATATCGATTGCATGGATCCGAACACAATTTTATTTGATAAAAGTCAAATTAAAACTGTATTGTGATAAAAGTCAAAATAAAACTGTATTATAATAAAAGAGCTTCACACCTCTAAAAATATAATAAAAACAAGTTTAAATCTATGTAACCTAATGTAACTTAACTTAATCTTACTTAACCCAACCAAACTTATACTAGTGTATACCCTTATATGGTAGTCTATCACCTTTTCCATTGTTTTCAATAGAACAAATTCACAACTAAACATGCTGTAATAAAGTTATATAAATGCATAGGAAAATTTCAAACTTTTTTCCGCTATTTTGTTCGATAACGTAAATTATAAAAAAAATTTACTTCGGCTACATTAGTCACAGATAATAGACAAGAGCAAAAATAATTTAAAATTTATTGAAAGTGAATAAAAAAAATAAAATAAAAAAAAGAATAAGCAACCTAGAGGTAAAAGCTTCAAATAAAAGAAAAAACAACAACAAAGAAAAGCAATGTAAATATTACTAAAAAAATAAACTATATGCTATATGAAAAATGTATAGGGTAATACTAAAATAAATAATACTATCCTAAAAAACTAGCAAAAACTAGATGACGTAAACTAAAAAGTTAAATAAAATTAAAGATTAAAACGAAATACTCATCATTAAAAATCAGCAAAGCTTATTATCTTTAATTATTACATCCTCTTTTAAAAAATAAAATTAAACAAGAGAGCACTTAAATAAGTACACATACACACATACACACACACAATCACACACTTATTAGGAATATTATTGCAAACAACCCAAGTGAGCACAGATCAATCGCAATATATATATATATATATATATATATATATATATATATATAATATTATATATATATTATATGTATATATTATATAATATATATATATATATATATTATATTATAGTATATATTTACGAATCATGTCTGTTATTCTGCTCCATCCATATCATGATCGATTGGCATTGGATCCGAGCCCTTTCTTAAAGTCAAAAACAAAATTGTGTAAGAGTTTAAATTTAAACTAAAGTAATAAAAGAGGCTTTACGCTTTAAATATTAATAAAAGTTTAAATCCTATGAAACTAACGTAAGCACTGTTAAAAATAACCTAACTTAAAGTAATCATAACTTACTTAACGGTAATTATATTTATATTGTTTAAATTTATTTTCACTTCTGCATTGGATTTTAAAAAAAGTGCTTCTGTCACCATGGCGCCACTATTGTACAGTTTTGTTCGATAACGTAAGCCAGTGGATTTTCACAAACCTTTTTCAAATTAGCGGCTCCTCTGGACTAATTCAAGTTTGGCCCAGTCAACCCATGTTAGTTCTAAAAGAAATCGTTTTAGCAATTTATAATTAGGGTCTATATTAATCATTAATTTGGCAATAATATTGGCATGATTAAGCATGCCAAAAGCATTCCCAGGATTTGCCATTCTGACATATATATATATATATTATAATATATATTATATATGTATATAATCTATTATATTATATTATATATATATAAGTATATATATATATATATATATATATATATATATATATATATATATATATACTATATTAATATATATATATATATATAGCTATATATAAGGGTACATAACTAAAATAAGGATAACATATGGGAAATTCAAAATCGATTAAAATTTTTTTAAATGAATCTGAAATACAATTAGAAAAATGTTCCAAATTATTTTCCGCATCACCCCTGAGGGGCAAGCTGCGTCACCAAAGAGTGAACGCGTCACACGTTTTTGCAGGACAAAACTGACGTAAGCTATAGTAAAAAAATTGACAGCTTAATTGGAAGCAGATTGAGAAGAGCCATATATATTATAGTATATATATATATATGATATATATATATATATATATTATTATATTAGTATATATCTTAGTTATATATATATATATATAGTATATATATTATATATATAATATATATAATTATATATATATAATATATATAGGTATCGATGGAATTTAATAGTCAAAAAGAAAGACTATTCTGGAATTTGAAATTCGAAAAAAACAAGTCCAAAATAATGAAGGGATTAAAGTTTTTATTAAAAGGTTTCAAGTGACGAGGAAAAAAATGTGTCATTTTGGAAGGTATTTATTTGCAAGTAATTTTATTTCATATTTTCTATTATATATATATATATATT
>JABUQX010021907.1:30000-32500 GCA_015478945.1 Trachelipus rathkii
AATATTTAGGATACATGTTGGATGAAAAGGAAACGGATGATGTAGAATGTAATAGGAAAGTAGTGAATGGCAGGAAGGTGGCTGGTGCAGTTAAATTCTTGGTGGATGTAAGAGGACAAAGTCTTGAGTGCGCCAGTTTTTTTGCATGCAGGTATGTTGCTACCTGTGTTAATGTACAGTAAAGAAACTATGGTTTGGAAGATGATATAGATCTAAGGTACAATGTGTTGAGATGGACAATCTTAGATACGTGTTATGCATGAGAAGAGTGGATAAACTGAGGAATAAAAAAAGCATTAGGAAGTTGTGAGGTGTGGAGAGAGGCGAAGGTGAGAGAATAAACGAGAGTGTATTGAGATGGCTTGGTCATATGGAAAGGATGGATGATAGTCGGTTGATAAAGTGGATGTATAGTGACGAGTGTGTTGGGAATTGACTGGCTGGGAAACCGAAGAAAAGTTGGATTGAGTCAGTAAAGGAATGTCTGAAGGAGAGGAATATAAGTTTGACAGAGTCGAGAAGAAAGGTACATAATAGGGGTGAATGGTGGAGTTTTGTGAGGGGGTATGGTTATGAGCCTGGTCTAGGGGATGAACCCCATATTGACGACATACCACAGTGAATGTCGATCGCAGTCTTGTGAAGTCCTAGTGTGGATTTTTCTGACTGTGACGAGTTCTCACTTAAGATTATAAAAGGGACGGTAAAGGAGCGCTTTTTTCGACCTTCGTCATATTCTTCTTCTACGGTTCTATTTCCGATGTATGCCAGCAGGATCGGAAGCCTTGTCAGGTAGATAATAATAATAATATATTTATTTATATATGGGGAGTAGAGACATCTGCATATTAAAATAAGGATAAATAAGTGCAAATATTTTTAGCAGAGTGTCTATGTCTTATCTGCTTCCAATCTTTCATAGTAGAGTACGTATGACGACAAGGATAATGTTAATGAGTCTTCAGTATGGGGATCAGTAAGCAAGTAAACGTAAATCAATAAATGCTTGTTTATAAATTATTGTACATCCAAAAATATTTCACTTCCCAATGATTCGCCTCTCTCGCTCTTCATCTCCACATTCTTCTTACACTGGAGTAGGCTCTTCTTTATCACATACCATACACCATAACCAGAAACAATTGCCTTTAAAAAATAAATAAAAAATGTAACCATTCCACTACCCTCTTTAGAAGATAAAGAAGTGACAGCTGCTTCCTAAATAGTCCCCCCTATTGCATCTTACCCATCACCACCCGGGGGTTCGACGGCCCTCCCGTGGTTGGTTGGTGCAGCCAAGAAAATTTCCTGCCTGTTCTAAGAAACGGTCCATTTTTCTTTCGTTAATTGCTGCAACCTTTGCAGCCTTTACTCTAATTACCACTTGGTTGAATATCACCTCTCCTCCTTTCCTAAATCTCATCTGTTATTCTTAATCGAAATTCAAGGGTTTGGGCGTTATGAAAGAAAATCATACTCGGCAACTTTTACTGTCTCTATTCACAATTTTCAGCCCATGAACGCTGTTGGGATTATGTGCTCATTGATGTTGTTTGTTCTCGTGTCTTGTATAAATAAGTTAAAAGTAACTTTTGAATTTTCTACTGTTTGACTAAAGCCATCCTGTCAATCTACTACTAAACTGACTATCCTTTATCTTCGACTATTAACCAAATTGATTATTCTAAACTCTGCTACTATTTAAACATCAAATAAGATTACATTCTTTCTTCTTCACCATTTCTGTGAAATTGTTATGTTCCTCGGGTTTCTGTCTTATCTTCAACTCTCTTTCTACTTTTCATTAACGACCTTTTCTCACTCCCAACAGCAATTAGCTTACGCTAAAGGGCAGTCTTGAAGCAGTTAACCTCTGATCTTTCTCCAATTTCTAATTAGGCATAGAAAGCAAGGTTGTTTTCAATGCTTCAAAAGCTCAGTTCTTTCATCTTGCTACTAGACATTATCTTCCACACATTATAACATCTTTTAACGGAAAAACACAACTCAATTATCGTATGTCCTTAATAAATTTTTTTTTTCTCTTGACCGTAATTGAAAGGATCAACATTACTTCTCTCTCTAACAACCCAACGTGGATGGTCTAAGTGGTTATGAGCGCCCGGTCCACGATTAACTCAGCGACGCGGAGTCAAGTTTTCGAATCCCACTGATGGAGAGTAAAATCTCCTTTGACTCTACATAACAGTTGGGTGTTCCTAAGGAGCTTCAGAATTTCTTCATGGTGCTCCAATATGCTTTTATTTATAGGGATTTCGTTTTCGCCCCTGCACTGAAGTATGCTCAAAAATCTGGGCTGGTTCCAGTCACACATCTATCATTAAAAAGTTAGAGTCAAGGCTTTTTGTCTTATAAATTTTGATATTCTTACAATTCTCTCCAGCATCTTTCCACCCGTTGAATTGACGAATCACTCTGTTTATTCATTGCTATTACATTGGAGCCAACATGCTCTCCGTACTCTCCAAACCATACCTCC
>JABUQX010021907.1:40000-67212 GCA_015478945.1 Trachelipus rathkii
AACCTGCGTTCTCCTATCACTCTCTCACTATTTCCATTCTGCTCGGAATCGTTGCAAGGAATACTATTCGACAGGCCAAGCGCGCTTTTTCACTAAAAGAAAGTGCGACAACCCACTTGGCTCTCCTACTGACAAATCTTTCTGCCTCTTGCCAAAAACATCTCTAATACTTCTGTAAATCTGCCTTTCCACCTCTTATTCGCTCTGACGAATCTGTAGCTAACTCTCCTACTGAAAAAGCATCTCTTCGGCCTCCTTTTTTTCATCTAATTCCTTACCTCTGGACGAATTCCGGCTCCCTCCTCCTGCTTCTTCTCCTCTCAGTTTTCCTATGCCTCTTCCCGTGATTACGCCTGATCAGGTGCATGGATTCTGAGATCTATGAACGTCAGGAAGGGTAGTGGCCCGGGATGGCATTCCTCCCCGTGTTTTTGAGGAGTGTGCTTCTGAGCTGGCCCCTGTCATCGTTCAACTCTAAACTCTCTATGCCTTAATACTAGTACATTTTCTCAGTGCCGGAAGCGGCGCATAATGTCCAGATTTCCGAAAAGGGCGCCGCTCTGATCCCTTCTAACTAACCGTAATATAGCTCTTCACTTGTATTCTATCTAAAATCTTTGAAACTCTTCCTAACTCTCTCTTTTCCTGGATCATCTGGAGTCTCATTCCCTTTTTTCCGATCACCAGTATAGCTTTCGGCGTTCGAGGTCCACTGGTGACATACTATCCTATCCAACTGATTTATGGTCTTCTTCTGCCTTAGGGACTATGGGAGTCTTGTGTGGTGCGCATGCATATCAAGGCATTTGATCGAGTATAGGCATGCGTCACTACTCTCTAATTCCCTTCCTTTTGGGTTTCCTCCTTCTCTTTGTCTTACTTTTGTCAAGTTTTTCTCTTCTGGTCGCTCCATAATCAGCACTTCCTATCCAACTGATTTATGGTCTTCTGCCCTTAGGGACTATGGGGGTCTTGTGTGGTGGCGCATGACATATCAAAGGCATTTGATCGAGTATGGCATGCGTCACTACTCTCTAATCTCCCTTCTTTGGTTTTCCTCCTTCTCTTTGGCTTACTTTTTGTCAAGTTTTCTCTCATGTCGTCCCATATCAGTGTCACTCGTTGATGGAGCGACACTTCTTTCCTCTTTCCTGTTAATTGTGGTGTTCCTCAAGTTCTGTTTTGTCTCCAACTTTATTCTACTTTTCATCAACGATCTCCTCAGCTGTACTTCTAACTCTGTTCACTCTTATGCCGACGACTTAACTCTCCATTCAATCCACTCATTTCAAAAATATGCTCCCTCTTTTGCCATCTAGAAATTCCTCTCGTCTTCAGCTTTCCGATTCTGTTCTTGCAGATACTGGATGGGATTTCCCCGTGGGGCCACCAACAACCTTGTGAAATTCAACTCTTTAAGAACTCAACTTCTTTACATCTCCCCTCTCAAAAACACCTCCTATTTCCTATTTTCCTTCGACGGTTTCTATCCACGTCTCACCGTTGATAACAATAAACATTCTTGGTCTGAACATAGACACAAAAAATTGTCTTGGAGACCTCATATCAAATCGGTTGCTAAAGGTGGCCTCAAAGAAGCTGGAGTTCTGTTCAGGTTGCGAGAATTTTTCTCTGCAAAGCTACTCCTAGTTATATAGGGCTTATTCGGCCTTGTTTGGAAGTACGTCTCACATCTGGGGGGCTCCCGGCTCGCACCTTCTATTGGATAGAGTTGAATCTAAGGCTAGGAGACTAATAAACATTCCCTACTTTCAAACTTTCTTGACCCTCTATCTCTGCGACGTGACGTTGACGCACTATCTCTTTCTATAGGTATTACAACGGTAAATGCTCAGGGGAGTTGGCCGCTCGCATTCCACCCCCATTGCGTCGCCCTCGTAATACAGGTGTGTCATGCTCTCGCACAAATTTTGCGTGAGCATTGAAAAATTCCCAGACTCGTTCGTTGTGGGGCCTCTTCTTTCCAACCACTTCTGTTCTGTGGAACCCTTGCCATCTTCTGTTTTTTTCCAACTGTATTTAATCCTCCTCTCTTAAAACCCACGTCTGCGCTCCCTAAGAGATTTGCCGTAGCTTGAGTGGGTTTCTTCATGTATTTTATTTTCCTGTCCCCTCTTGAAAAAGGGCCCAGCCCGTGAGTGGTGGTAACGTGTAAATATATTATATATATATATATAGTATATATATTGCTATACATATATATATATATATATATATATATATATATATATATATATATATATATTTATATATATATATATATATATATATATATTTTATATTGTGTATATAAGAAGTAGATACAATTTAATTTTTATTCCAAACTTCAACAGAGTAAACATCCGCATCCCTCATCTACTTTAAGATCGCGCATCTGCATCCTCATACTCTTTAGATCCGCATCCGCATCCGCATCCGCAAACAGTCAAATTTTGACATCCAGTCCATCAACTAATATATATATAATATTATATATATATATATATATATTATATATATATATATATATATATATATATATATATATATCATATATATATATATATATAATATATATATATATATATATATATTATTATCCTCTGTTGAGCAAAGTCCAATTTAAAGGCTGACATGCCCCGATACAAGGAGCTTGAAAGTGTGTAAATCAAAGGTAGTTGGGAAATAGATAAAGAGAGTTTTTTCCAGATTTTATCATCGGAGTACATGCAAGATTGAGCATAGCGGTTTAAGTTTGGGGTCAAGAGAGAGTTGGATAGGCTTGAGAGTTGGATAGGTGTGTCGCATGAATTCTTCTCAATGTTCTCCGGAGGAGGTATGTGGCTGAAGAGTTCAGAAGATCAGTGTCTGTTATAATAGCGATAGAGTGACCCAACAATCTGAGGGGTTGAAAGAGGATGGATAGAGTTAGTGAGAACTTATGAGTTTAAAAGTAAAAAGCCATAGGTTCTACCTTTACAAGAAGAGCTGCGTGAGTGGAACAACCCTAGTTGTGTGAGGCATACTCCATTCAGGAGCGAACGAACACCATATAAAGAGCAAGCATTGAAGTGTTGAGAAGAGTTCCTTTTTTTCAGCACAGGTTGAATGAGCAAACGTTTCGAGCAAGAAGGGAAGATCTTAGTGGAAGGACAGAGGCAATAGTTTACCAACAATATATATATATATAATATATATATATATATATATATATATATATATATATATATATATATATATATATATATATATATATATATATATATATATATATATATTATATATATATATATATATGAGGGAATCTATGCTAGGTAATTGCTACCCAGAATCCGGACAAGGGATCGATCCCTGGTCAACTTTTTCACGACTCCGTTGCTCTACTGTTATATCACGCCATTTGCTGATTCTTCTTCTTCTTCTTCTTCTTCTTCTTCTTCTTCTTCTTCTTCTTCTTCTTCTTTTTCTTCTTCTTCTTCTTCTTCTTTCTTTATTTCCAGTTTTCTTTTATCTTTTCTTTCTAATTTGACATCAAGGTGAAGCATAAAAGTTCTTTTATCCTTTTTGCTTTAGATTTAGAATAAATTCTTTTGTAGCAGAATATTTATATTTTCTATAGAACTATTTCTAAGAAAAAAAGGAAGATAATCAACACTGAAAAAAATATGTCACAAAGTGACAAAAACGTCACATTAAATATCTTTAATTATTTTTTCTTTTTATTACAAAATTAAATTTTTGATGCTACTTTCTCCTAAATAATGTGTCTTTTTTTTTTTAGACTCCACGTCCGATTTTGCCGTTGTTAGCCATTTATTATGGTTCTGTTTTGGAATATTTAATATTGTCTCAAACTTTGAACAAGAGGCTATTCCAATATTAAATAGATATCATTGGAATAGTTTAAAAAAATAAATCTTTTAATATATGTTTCATCATTTTCATCTACATTTGCAGCTGACAATGATCATGCGATTGACTTTTATAACGGTATACTGCCCATTCCATCCCACACTTTCCCTATGTTTGAATATTTTTAACCATTGTAGCAAGTTCACACTCAGTAATGTTTAACTGGAACGAATAAAAAGGAATTTCCAATTGTAAGTGAAAATAAAAAGAATCCAAAGTCGGGCCAAGAGCCATTGTCCAACACAATTTTAAAATAGTTTAGCCGGAGCCGGAGCCGGAGCCGGAGCTGGAATTGTAACTGGGAAAAGAATTTATCATGTCGCCAGTCTTGTTTGTCCCCACATCAATCTATTTTTATACACACACACATACATCACACACACAATAAATAAAAATAAAAAATTTGTTTTTGAAAATGAATAAATATTTCGTAACTTATTTGCGCTAATTTACGTTAGACCATGATCAAGTAACGTTCAAACTGTTAACCAGAGGCACATATGTTAAACCTACATGGAATATTATATAGAAGGTTCTACAAGTATTTAACTGCATAAAAGATGCCTGAGTTTACAAAGGATAACCAGTCCTTTGCCTTTTAATCTCATTATTCACATCACCGCTTATACACAATAAATTATGATGCAACTTAAGCAAATGTGAAGAAGAATGTATTTTATAGAACTGAACTACTGCTTCATGCTGCAAACTACTAACGTACTTACGTCGTTATTTACAGAAAGCTAGTAAACTTTGCTTCAAAAGTAAATTTTTGCTTCGAACGGGATCGCAAGTTCATGGGTGGCCAACATAATTTAACATATTCTTCACTGGATCAAATGTTTTTTTACATTTTATCAACATCGCAATGACAATGATCGTAATAATAATAGATATAAAAACAAAGAAAAAACCCTAAAGGGAGATTAATAAAGAATGTCTCCTCTAAGAATTGAACACAAGATAATCTAGGAAAGGGTAGGAAAGGGCATAGGTAAAAAAAGCTAAAACCCTTTCTGCCAGAAATGGTTCGCGTAAATCTTTAAACTTTAAGAGACGTTTTAATGAATATTCCAATGACGTGGCAAACCTTTAGGCTTTAAGATCGATGTAAATCGTGGATCTCAATCGCAACAAACGGTGGTTCGATCCTGGAGGAGACAATCTTTCAAGTGACATGGTTGTGGAAGGTCAGGTTCTGTGTTTCACACATCGTGGGCTTAGAATGAGGGGATGATCCAGTTCGGCAGGTCTGGTTTATAATATATATATTATATATATATATATATATATATATATATATATATACTATATATATATATATATATATTATATATATTATATATAATTTAATATATATTATATATATATATATATATATATATATATATATATATATATATATAGATGCTTTTAAAGTGAAAGGGATTAATAATAGATTCTTTTGGTTATCCATTAATATTTTGTCACTTATTATTTATTTGTTTTTCTAAAGACTTCGACGCAACTGAAATATCGACAATCTATTAAGAGCTTTTTTTCGAGTGTTATAAAAGATAATAATTGAATCATATATAATATATATATATATAATATATATATATATATAATATATATATAACATATATTTTTTATATATATATATATATATATATATATTATATATATATATATATATATATATATATATATGATATTATTATATATATATATATATAAGCAATTTCGTGATTAATATTCCTAATGCGTCCCCATAAAGGTTCTCGTTAATTAAAAACACGTTAATAGGTTATAAAAATCTATAGTAATTAATGCAATTCGTTCATTGTCCTTAGGATTTTTTTAAATATTTTTTATTGTTCTTTTGAATTAATGTGTATATCACATAGAATAATTTAAAAAAAAAACAATGAAGCTTGTAATTTTATTAAATTTTATTTTTATTGTTAAATTTATTGTTAAAATTTATTTTTATTATTAATTTTATCTTGTGAGTTTATTTATTCTATTTTTTTAGAAAATAAATTAGAGAGTGTATTTCGACGGGTGATCTTTATCCTCTTTTCATGTAACTGTTGATGCCTTGGCACAAGTGGTAAAGCTACAGAGTCGCAGGGCATAGGATTAGGGTTCAATTTCTCGTCCGGATCCTAAGTATAAATTACCTAAGGGTAGTTCGCTCTTAAAATAGGGCACTGCTCGTGAAGTGGGAACTTTTTAATAATAACTAAAAAAAAGTATGGAGAAATATCTTCTACCACTTTTCGAAAGATTTGAATTTAATAATTGACATCTGAATTGATGTGTTATAATTGATGTGTTAGAATTGATGTATTAGAATTGCTGTGAAAGTTATTATTGCTCAAAGCATTTCAATAAATATTTTATATGTGGTCTCTTCCATGCTGGAATGTTGCTTGACAATTAATGATATTTTCTTTCCCCTCCTCGGCAATATAAGTAATTAGTAATTATTGTAATTATTAGTATTATTAGTATATTAGTATTAGTATATTAGTTAATATTATTAGTATTTGTATATTAGTATTAGTAATTATTGTAAGTAATTATTGATTAGTTAATTCCTTGGAGTAAGATTCAACTCAATCTTTAATATTTTGCTAATCTAATTCAACAAAAGCGTTTTTTTCCGACAGGAGTAGTTTCTTAAATAACGTCTTATATTTCTTGTTAGAATCTATTGAATTATTTTCTCATAAAAAAAGAATAGTTTTTCAAAAAATGCCCTTACGTGCTTGTTGTAAGTTCAAGCAAAGAATGTTAAAAGTTTTCAAATATTCTTTAATATTATTAAACTTTTTCAAGAATTCTACTAATATTACTTCTTTCCCTCCCCAGATGTTGTTTGAAATTGGTTTAAATATTCTTTGCAGGTAGTATTCTTTAAAGGTTTCAATAACTCATTAATCCCTTGGTTGTGAAAGAAAAGTGATATTTGGTGGTAAAAATATATCTGAAAACACTACTTTGAAATGAAAATTATTCTGCTTGCAAGAATTCTCAATTGTAGGCCCAAAATTGTTTGTAAACCAGTCCTCCCATGAAGATTTAGTTGCAAAACATTTTCGATATATTTAAGATATTACAAGTAGTGATACTAGATTTATGCCTTTTAGAACCCTAGGATTTTGTTTGCGCTAAACGAGCATGGGTTTTAAATTTAAATCTCCTTCGGCATTATACGTAATTAAAAGCTTCATGTTTATATTCCGTTACTTTAAAACCATCGATGATTGTTCATTTTTCTAGATTATATTCAAATATCTATTTAGATGCAATTTAGTTATCGAATATAACAACTGTATTATTATTTTAATAATGATTAGTATTTAGTATAATTCCTTTTTGATTACAGTCTTCAATGAAAATTATATAATTGAATTTCTATTAATTGAATACTTGATGTAATGTCTGTGCTCAGTAATTAAATCATTAAGCATAATCACAGAATGATCTATAGCTTCAATTATTATGAACTGAATAAATATTATATAAAATCTAAAATTATCATTAAATCTGTCTAGATAACTTATATTAATAATTATTAAGAAGAGTAAGAGATAGAAAGTTATCCATTAATACAACACTATTTCATCATATGCTACTCACCAAGCCTCAGCATGATACCCACCTCGCAAAGGCTATCATATATATATATTCATACGCTACTACTGACTGTACTACTACGAGTCTCGTACCGCGTCCCCTGCCCGCCGGTCCCGCCCGCCGCGTGCGCCCCCAACGGCGCAA
This sequence comes from Trachelipus rathkii, assembly GCA_015478945.1. Lineage (NCBI taxonomy): Eukaryota > Metazoa > Arthropoda > Malacostraca > Isopoda > Trachelipodidae > Trachelipus > Trachelipus rathkii. Next base: position 47,684 of record JABUQX010021907.1, read on the forward strand.
TATTTCTCAGTGTCGTTCCGCACGTACCTAGTCAGTATAGCGCATACCGCAGGCGCAAAATATAACAATATATGTTATACTATCTATTATCAGACGATATATATATTATAAATTTATTAAATTAAACACTGCAATACACATCACACTAACTACTAACTCAACTACATCACACACATACACTACTACATAACCTATCATAATATACACATTCACTAACACACACACTACACATCAAACACTCACATCCATACAAACACACACACATACAATCACTTACACATATAACATAACTCAATATAATACGTTATAATTTTATTAATAACATTTTATATTTTTATTTATAATTAATTATTAATTTATATACTTATATGTTAAGGGTCTAATAGTTAGATTGTTATATAATTTAATTTATAGAATCTACCTACATTACACTAAACACACTACTACATACATCACACAATCAATATATTACTACGCAACAATATGACTACATATATTAATATATATTATATCTATATACGAATTAAATTAAATTTATATTATGCGGTAAAAGGTAAATTAATATTGAGATATTTTTTTTTTAATTCTAGAAAATTTTTATTTTTTTCATAGGATGGTAAAGATCTAGCAGGAAATGATAATTCATATTCAATTTATTCTTTTATTTTTTATTTTGCGTGCATATTTAATTTTTCATATGTAATATTATATTAATGTAAATATTAAATTAAGAGCAAAGTTATTGAGATTTAGACGAATAATCAAAACATTACAGCAAAAAATCACTCATACCGGTTGGTTTAGGTTCAAGCAACGTGATCATGTCAGTCCGGCCGCAGGTGTTAGTAAAGTAATTGTATTGCTGCCTAAAGAGCTAGGTAGGTTAGATAAATTTTGTTGGTTTCGTTAGGGTCCTCTAGCACGAATCCCAAGAAAACTTAACATAATCGGGACCACAACGGGAAGGAAAATCAAGAAAAGATAGAAAAAAAATAAAAAAAAATAGAATTTGAATTTAAAACTTCAAGGGTGTCATTTTCAGAAAGTGTAAGCACCCACAATAAATAGATTCAGTCGACGGATATTTCTGAGAAGGGTAGAGAAACAAGATCATGTAGTAATCTCTCACCGAGATAGTAATATGATGAAGTATCCATTCTACTGTTAAAGGATAGATTGAAAAATTAGAGAGAGAGAGATGTCCTATCTTAAAGCGACTGGAAGGGGTTGAGAGGGTTCAGTATTTTTTATACATGGGTTGTGAATGAGGGAACTTTGATTGTAATGACAGAGGAATAATAGTTTGACAAGGAATGGCATAAACTCAGAAAAAGCTAAGGTTTTTGCTTATTTTTTTATCCAAAATTGTCTGAAAATCTTAAGAATTTAATGTCGATATTTAGGTGGGGTTAAAATGGGGCTGCTGCTGGTCGAAAATTATCTGGACCCTTCATAATAAACTGCAAAATATGTAAAAAATCAATTTTTAAATGCGTATATATCTATTTCATATTATATATATTATATATAATTAAATATATATTATATATATATATATTACTATATATTATATAATATATATTATATATATATATATATAACTATAACTAATATATACTATAATAGTAAATATATCTTATAATAAATTTAAATTAAATATATATATTATTATATATTATAATAATATATAATATACTATATATATATATACTATAACTATATACTAAATCCTATATACGATTTATAATTTTGATCCCTCTTTTGGATGTACATCAGCTAAATTTTGATATCGAAAAGATTGGAAGCTCAACTTATCTGTCTTCTCCAATTATCTTATCGAGCTATCTCAGTGAATGCTTAACAAAATGGAGTGTCGTTTTGTTTTCTTTATAAAAAAAGGTGTAAAACTCTATTCACACTTGTAGGTTTTCTAGTGCTGGACTTGGCAATTTTTTATCTTCTTGTTACATCTCTACTATTATGATGTGCATTTCTGAAGCATCTGTGCAGAATCGCAGTATACACTCTTAATGATTTACAGCATTGGGTATTCTGCTTTAGTGGTTGACTAAATTAAGTGTACTGCTCGATGAGCATGAGAGAGCGTCTTCATTTGATTCAACCTAATTGAATAGAAATCCTTATATCAAGTTGACACTTCCGATAGAATTCACACTTAACACGACTTATAATCTATCTGACATCATACTATAATTCAGTATCCTTTCATATAATTTCTTACTACAATATATCTATATCACATACTAAGCTAATATATTCTACGCTTACTGTGCTTCTATCTAGTTTAAAACGAGTGAACTGTCTTATCATCCGGCTAATCTTTATTCATAACAACGTAAAAGAAAAGGAATAATTTAATAATGAATAATATACCATAACATACACACAACGACAATCACTGAGAAATGGGATAACTTATGGAGTGTTTTTTAATCTTCTTATTTCATTCCGCGCTTTGCATTATTTTAGAGCTTTCTCATCCGAGGAGCACATCTCAAAACGCGAGTTTAGCGAGAGGTACGGAACCGATCGTAATAATATTGCGACACTTGTTTGAAGTGCATCTCAGCGCGGCGGGTTCATGACGGCGTGGCTCGATCTAGGCAACGCGTGACATTTGTGTGAACTGGTACTTTCTTCCTGAGAATTTGGCTTCGCTTAATAGTGAGGGTAGGTTTCAGTGCGTATGCTTCTGCTGTTTCTTGAGCGATCTGTTTAAAAATGAATGTAGCGAACATTTTTGTAGATATATTATCTATTAATCTGTTATCTGAAATAATTATTTTTCACATATTAATCCATAAGTATTATATGTATTAAATATATCTATGATTAATCACATACCTTAGAATATAAATATAACACCTTTTCTAATACTCTCTAATAGAATACTACTGTACCTATGTCACCGCTTTACTCAGAGTGCTAAAATGTACTCATTTATTTTTTTGAAATGCATTTTATCCGGGGATCTTAAATAAAGAATCAGATAATTTTTGTATAAAATCACTCCCTCACTACAAAGTTGTTATTCAACATTTAAATGAAACAAGTTTAACTCTTTCAAAAAGACTGCATTATAAATCAATTGTCGATCCTACTCTAAATACGAGGGTACATGGGCAATTAGAGATAACCGATTTACCCCGACAATCAAAGTAGGAAACATTTCCTTTTTACCTGCTTTTCATTAAATTATAATTATTAAATAACGTTACATTCCATTTGAAACATTATATTATAACAAAATAAGAATTATATAATTTTGTCTCTTACGGAATTACCTTTTGACCTTGGATTAGGATTAATATTTTGCCCGTCATACAAAAAGGCTTATCCTAAATTTAGGTCCTAAATTTTAGGCCTAACGTAGTTTATTGCACCACATTTTACAAGAAAAGGTCAGTTTGAAATATATTTTGAACTGGAATTAGGCCTAAATCGCCCCGGGTTACAAAAAGATTATCCTAAATTTTAGACCTAAATGTAGTTATTTCAACACATTTACAGAGAGAGGTCAGTTCGTATCTGTAAGTGCGGGATGTTGTTTTTCTCGTGATGGATTGTTCAAATGTACATAGTATATATATAATAATAATAAAGAAAACGCGAATTATTTAAAAAACTTTGAAATATTTTTTTAGTTAACATCGATTGAATAATATAACTACAATGAAATAATTGTTTATTTTCCTAAATAAAAACTTCGAATGATTTATGATAAAACTCACAAGTTATGTTAAGCTCAGACGAAGAATCTTTACTTTGTTATTTTTACACTTATACCATGGTTAATGCCATAAAAATTGAACAGTTAAAAGCGTAAGTATATAAAACATAAACGTGGGCATAATGCTTTGATGTAGAGGGGTGCAGGTAGCTGTACTTACTGATTTACTGATTTATTGCTTATTATTGTTTAAAATATATTTGATTTATATATAAAAATTTTCATAAAATTATTTAGTAAAATTATTTCTAAATATATTTAAAAAATTATCAAAATTTATAACAAAAAATATATACAGTCTTAATATATAATTAAAATTCTTGTTTCAAAGATCGATTGTATTTTATTATAAGAGTTTTTTAAGATAACTTTCGAAAATAATTATATAGTTTATTTGACATGAGTATTATATATGTAACGTAGTTTAAATAAAACATAAAATGTGTTTTAATTAATTAAACACGTTTAATAGTTGAAAGGAAAGTGTTGATGTGTATGTTATTTGTGTGATGTTGTGTTGTTGAGTGGTGTGTGTGCAGTGATAAATCTGTGTGCATAATGTGTAAAGTAAATCTGTGTGTATAAGTAAATCTGTATAAGCTAATATAAACTTTGATGTTGAAAATTTTTCTTTATTACAAAAAAAGGGCTATTTGAAAGTGTATATGTATGTAAATTGTAGTTACATATTGACTATAATAATGTATGTCATAGTATGAATATGATGTGTATAAGTATTATATAATAATTGTTGTGTGACTCCATGTGATATAAGTGTAAAAATGTTAAGTATTATGGTGAACTCTATACTTAATCGTAGGAGTTCACAAGTGATTATGAGTGATATGTTTGATTAGTATTAAGATGTATGTGTGTATGATTGTGTGTGTGTAATATGTATTGTGTTATAATAAATATATAATAAAACCAATTAAAAGAGTTATAATCACTAATATATAATATAAATAAATTAAATATAAATAAAATATAAAATACAATAATATAAAATAATAAAAATAAAATTAATAATTAAACAAGTCAGTTGGGAATTTCAAACCTGGCGGTAATTTTGAGTGGTGTGGTATATATAAATAAAATCATATAGTTTTTCCTGTATTGTTGCTTTGCTTTGTGCATACTAGGTATAAAGTAAAAGTCAAATATATTAATGCCCGAATAATCAGAAAGTAATAGCAGTTAAAACAGAAATTAAAATCTAAGTAAAAACTATAGATTTATAATATAATACAGTAATATAATGTTAATAACAAATAGACTAAATACTATCTACTTTATCCCCCAACCCTTTTGTTAAGTTGTTCAAACACACGCTTACATAAAATAGTACCATACTTATATTCATCTGTTTTAGAAAGGCTCTATGTAATCCATATTAAAGAAGTGCAACGCCTTAAGCAGTGTGTATGAATGACATAAAACGCATTGAGAGATGGAATTTTGTAAAACTATTATATTAGTATGAACTAAAGAAATGTAAGTATTTATGATTACAATATATAAAAAATGAATTAAAATTCAGAAGATTATAAGCAGTATAGCAAAAGACATCTAATCCCCCCTTATGATGTTAGGATCACTCTATTGAAAACTGAGATTTGTAATGTTTTACAGAATTATGATACGAATATTAATTTTAAAATATAACAGTTCAAAGTAGTAAAAATATTTTTTTTATTTAACAGTAAAAACTTGGAGATTGTAAGTGACATAGGTTGTTGTTGCTCAGACATTACTTCCCAAAAGTTGTCAATGGAATTTGATTTAATTTCCCAGTTAGAGCTTCCTATTTTGATTATTATAGATTAACTGAGTTACTTTAAAGTATTGTGATTCTCTTGGATTCGTCGTTTGCATTATATTATTTTAATAAAATGCTAGCAGATCATATAAAACGTTAATATATTAGTATGTATACATAAAAGTTTAATGTTGATCATTATTTGTTATAGATGAGTATCTAAAAAGATATAATTTAAACTCACATCAGGAGGTTTGAAGTTTTCAATGTCGTGAACAAAGTAAGCAAATCTTACTCTGATTGTAAATAAATGTGATCAATTTATACATATAAATACAAGTCTAATATAATATAGAAGCATTATAAATCGTTCACAGTCAAGAGGACGTAAAAACAGTTGCAGTCAGAAAGGACCTAAATACACTTAATTATATAGTGAGGTTGTTATAATTAAATAGAGTATTGGAATTAATGGTAGGTTACAGTAATAGGATTTGTCGGCACGGGGATATGGTTATAAGTGTAATTTGTTTTTGGGTTTATAAATTAAAAAAAAATACTTTGAATATAGCATGAGTTAAGTGTATATGATTGAGCTTCTATGATGAAATGGGAATGATCTACTTGATGCAAAAATTGGTGCTCGAACTCGAAGGTAGACAAGTCTTTGGTACTGTGCTGGATGGACATTCTGTGGCTCATCGATCTTCACAAAAAATTGGCGCAGACTGCTGCTGCGTCCTGTGATCTCAAGCTTTATAACAAGGTTAGACATTAATATGAACTTCTGTGCTGTTCTGGGAGTGCTGAGGCAGTAAGAAGTATAAGAGGCACGCTAGCATGTAGAGACGTATGTCAATATCTATAGATAATCTATAACTGAATATACACTAAATTGAGTGTATCTCAAATGAATAAACCTTCTAATAAAGCATACATTCGTCATCAAAGTACGTAACTATATGTACATTATGTCAATGAGTAATATCAAAAATTGCGGAGAAACGAATCACTAGAGGAGCAATTCATAAGTTAGGATGCATCAATGACAGTTCTAAGTGTATTAAATATTGGCTGGTGTCAATGATAAGTGTTTGAAGAGCATTTGAGCATATATTGAGGTCTCAAAGAAACATGCTGTGTAGATGATTTGTGTTATTAGGAGTGTTTAGACTTCGTAACGTATTTGGTAGCTCATTTGCGAATATTATTATGATTATTATTAATATTGTTTTTATCATTAGTTATTCTAACATTATTGTCCATACCTTGATAAAGAGAATGAATCATTAATTAAACATTAGTGTTTAATATAAATTGTTTTATGAGAGAATATTACACAAGTAATTGGTCATGCAACATCTAATCGAATATGCATCTAATGGTGTGTCTTATTCTCACCATATTCGAAAATCCATTCATAATAAATTTTACCTAGTGTCAGAAAAACTTCGCGCAATGACAACTAGCGCTAATCGGTACTCATGAGAAGGTACTTAGAAAAGACACTTGACTATAAAGTGGCAACTCATTTAGTACTAACTTAATATAATGTATGCACCTACCTATATGTGACTATTGGTACTCTAACTATGGTAAACTCTTGTACTTACCACTTGCCTAACTCACATATGGCACTCATCATGGCACTCACCTGGCACTTCTAATCAAACTCATATGAACACTATAATAGAACATCATACTAATACTTCTTACGGTGGTTATGTGAAAACATTACAAAGAGCCATCAAGTTGCGATAGGGTCAAATATGACCATAGGTATATATGGTAATATACAAATGAGTAGAAATTATCATGTTCTCAAATAACAAAGGTTAGACATACTAAAAAGTGCTAAAGACTAATGAAAGGACATAAAATACCTGAGTAGTGAGTTAAGTCAAATTGTATCAATTGGACTAGACAAAGCGATTGGCTCGGAGTTTTATGTATACGTGAGTATAAATGTGTAGAAATGTTTTCTAAGTAATTATATAGATTTCATTCAGTTGAATATATGTTTATATATGTGAGTATTAGTAGAGTTACACTCGTCTGTAGTGATTTATGAATGTGACAGTCGTCTATGTAGATGATTTGTGTTGTGTGATAGTGAAGTGTATATGATTATGTAGTGTATTATGTGTGTGGTGTAGCTAACTAGCGCAGGTGGTAGGTGTTTCAAGTTAGGATATGTCCTTCACCTTCTCTTTGACCAAGATTGGGTAAGGGTGCTGTACAAGTGCACAGTCGAGTTATAAAGAAAGCACAGTAAGGTAGACATGTGACAAGAGCGTCTGAAGAGGAAACCGCAACCATAGTGGTACTCGAGAAACACCTTGCGGAGTTGAATGAGTGACAAGCTAGAGATACAGAGCACCAGAAAGAGTTAATACACCTATAGGACGAAGTCATCGGACGAGCGGACGAAATCATCCGTCTCACATAGGATCAGATTATTATGTCACTGAAAAACGGGCGTTCTATCCCTGGGCACAGGCAGTGATGGACCAGCATACCAATGCCCCATAAGCAAAAGCAGCCCATATAGGGTCTATCCACATAGAACGCTTTTATATTCCGCCTCTGCCAGATAGGCCCTCACTTCATCATAGTGCACCATTGGAGAAGCAATTCGATATCAGCGCGTAGCCCAAAAATCAACTATTCTCGTGCGCGATTCTAACCATAGACCGCATGTTATCAGCCAACACAACTGCGAGTCGCACATAATTACCGTTTCGGTTCAAACAACACTCTGACTACATCTGATATTTCATCTGGCAAGGTCGTTGTCCACAAATGATACGCAAATGGTCACAACATCAAGATATTCAAGATACTTATAAATATCGGTGCCTAATAGTCACCAATAGTGTAAGACTACACAAACTGATACTGTGAGTTACGTAATTCATTATCGTATCTCATTGATCTCGAATTAAATTCTATGGGCAATCAGGTAGCACTATACCTCATAAAGATTCAGTTTGCTCTGACTCATACTTTAGCTGACACCCTACTATCGACAGGTGCAAAAAAGTTAAGTGAGTCTCAAATAAAATTAGTTATCTCAAAAATAGAGATCTCTCTACAAAAATTAGGAGTTCCCTCCAAAAAATTTATGAGGTTCATTATAAATAAAATATAGATAGATATGAAATAAAATTTTATGTATTCTAGACAATTAATATATTTCTAAAAAAATATTATTAGAGTGTCTCAAAAAAAATATAAACCTATACGTGATGGCCAAAATGCTACATTGTGGAAACCATAAGGTTTGTCAAAAAGGTCTAAGGCCCAAAAGGATCAGTACAGTAAAAAATAATTGGCGCTCAAAAAGCTGAGTTTGCCCAATTTTTAGAGTGATGAGGGTAACACACGACGGTAACATACACAGTGAACGTGGGACGGTCACACTATAGATTCGCAAATACGGAATGGAGCACCAGAATAACTAAGAATATAAAACTATAACAATACCTATAGATAAATAGAAAAAGCAAAATCAGAGAACATGGAGAGATAATTCATTATATAAGTTTGAAGATATAAATATACTGTACTATCGATCAACTACAACTCACCAAATTTCTAATCAGTGTGTGGATGACTAGAACGTGAGACACTTTATCTATGAGGAGATCGATTTCGATATTATAGCACGGAACAAATAGCAGAGAAGACAAAGACTCCTCAGAGAGACTCGCTCCTAATCAGATAGATGAGAGGAAGACAATGACGTTCATTACAAGTGGACTAGATTCCGTTGAAGTCTCCAATATTTATTCCATCACAATATTAGTGCATGATACGATACGCCAAGACCAAAAAATATCTAGTGGTGTTACTGAAGGGCTGATGCAGTGCGCTTCGGAGTGTATCTAATCGAGAAGGTCAACACAATCATCATTCTTTTCGGCAGTAAACTTTCTTCCTGTTTGATTAAATACCTAAAATTTAAGACTATTCGGTGGCAGCCGTAAAGGCTTGTCATTAGCTAGCAAGATGAGGCATCATAACGAGTTAAGAATGCAGAAGTCAGATTGTACATATTCTTCTACACTTTTGCTTCTATTGGAGAGGATTTCAGACTTCCACTATAATCCAATAGTGGTGTGTCGGTATCTCGATCCAAATCTATACCTATAGAAGAGTATTCAGTCCATACAGATGTGCGCATAAGACTTTTATAAGATCAACATTATTGACAAGACATCAAGCTTTGGTTTATAGCAATGAAGACAAAAGATAAAACACATAATTCGGCAGCAAAGATTGCTTGCAATAAGAAATTTCAAGTCATTTTTTGAGCCATTTTGCACATCTATTGACCTAGATGTGAGGTACACAAGACAATTACATATGTAGAGCTCGTTAATATGTACTCATAATAAATAGTTAATTGTTGTTTGCGAGAGACTAAAAAACACAGAAGTCCGTTCATAGGGGATCCTATGAGCATAGCATTAGGAGATCGAGGTTGCATTTATTTCACGATAAGTGAGATTATTAAGAAAATGGTTAAGCATTGATGTTTTTTGTTTGATAAAAATCTTCAGAGAGTATGATAACATTACAAGGTTACATATTAATCGCCACTGGAAAAATCCAGGACCTATATGACGCGGCAAGCAATTAGATCAGAAACTGCAAGTATATGAGCAGAAGGAATACTGCTCAATATATAAGAAATGACAGACAATTGAAAATGTAAGTGGCAAAAAATTGGAGAGTTTTGAGAAGATACAAGATCGAGATATTCAGAGTAATGAAAACACTATGTATAATCGGCGACTTAGAGGTCTGTTGGAGAATTAAGGCAGAGATTAACGAGTTGAAGATTTAATTATTATATATATCGGAAAGCAAATTTATATTGCAATACGCGAGAGTTAACGAGATTGAATCTATACATAGCTTCATCGAAAGCTGATAATAAAACTGAGAATCCCGAACACATATCCAGTCAAACAAATTCTCACGACACCAACAGAGGTTTATACGCAAGTAATCTGGTGTAAGCTGGTATTAGATCTCACTTCGAGAAGGATCTGGGTACAATCTTCTCCTACCCAAATTAGCTATCGTCATGCTTTCATATTCTGTAATAAGTATAATATTAGTATATGTACAGCGCTCACATGGATACCAAAATAGCTTCCCTCAGTCCAATTCGCGTGTGACTATAAAGTATTATATATTTTAATATGTTGTTACTTTACTTGATGTGAACTCAAGCATACATATATATAGCTAGTACTGAATTTCGACAGCTTAAACACATCTATACTAAGACTTTTCTTTAACTGACTTTTTTTCACATCATAATGAGTATGTCCCTCAATTATATAATTCTAGAAAGTACTATTATTCTCAGCTGTACTATAGTAATATATTACTCAGATAGAATTATCTTATCTTTAATTAGTACATCAAACTAGCCCACAACCTGAGAAATCTATTTATCACACGGAAAACTCACATAAATATATTCATCATTTATTATATGTTATACTCATACTTGCTTTAATTAATATTATTATTATTATTTATATATTTATTATTATTATTTATTTTAGTTATTCAAATATTATATCACACTATTCTAAAACCAGACTTAATTATTATTTGGTATGCCACTATTTATATTATCATATTATTAATATTATTATTTATTATATTATTATATTCTTATATTATAATTATATTTATAATATTTAAATTATGTTTGTAATTAATTTATATATATTATATTTAATATTTAATATTATTATATATTATATTATTACTAATATTTATAATTAATATATATTATTATATTTTATTATAATATATATATATTAAAATATTATATATATTATTTAATATTATTCAATTAGTATTTATATTTTATTATTGTAAATATTAATTATTAATATTATTATTTTATATACTATATTTTATATTATATTGACTTCTTTTTACTTCCACTTTCATTATTTGAATCATGAGATTCAGATTCCATCTAAGACGTATGAATTTAATGTTATTTTTAAAAGAATTTCATTTTATTTGATTCTCATTAATCCTAATTTAAAAAAATGAAAGCAATTATTTTTTTAATTTTATTTTAATTCTTTGAAAGTGATTTTCATCTCTTCGAATAAGCTCGCGTATGACACATGAATGTATTACTTTTTGATTTACATGTATCATGTGTAAATAAACTACTGTATAGTAACATATAAAACATTTACTCGTTATGTTAATTAATAATATCGTACCTTTTTATGATTTTTTTACGACTTTTTTATAGTTTTGATAAATATTGCTTATAATAATAATATAATAAAGGATTTATAATTAATTTTAATATATAAATTAATATTGAGGAAATAAGTTTCATAAGACACATTCTTTTCCCATTGGTAAGTTATACTTTTCTATATTTTCAAATAAGCTATTTTGAGATGTAAAATAAATTTATTACTTTATATTTGTGATTAATCAGACATCTATTAATATATTTTATTCATATGATAATTTATTTATTAATCTATGTTATATTTGAATAAAGCTTAATGGAAATTAACTGAATCTGAACAATCTGATGCTATTATTAAAATATTAATAATATTCACTATTTCAATTGGGGAGTGGGGAGGAGTGGAATTAATTCAAGCAAAGCGCAACTCAATTTAGGCTACGCGCACGCCACTGCAACGGGAGTGCGAGCTTTTGCGCAGCCACCTAATAGTTATAATTAGGTAGCTCGTATCGCGCAGGCACAAGCAAAGAGAAAATGTACAACTTCTGGAGTTGTAACAGACACTCTATCTATAATAAAATTTATAGAGGATGCACACGCAATGAGCACAAAAAATGAGTGCGCAACGACCGCACTTATTGGTAGCGTCAGGAAAAAAACTACTAGAAGTTTATGCGGTCAATAAATATTATTATTATCTATAATATTAGACTGTTCTATTTAATATAATAACTATCCTAATTAATAACTAATATTATTAATAAATTAGTGAAAATAATAATAATAATCACTCTAAGTATTATGTCAAGTATATTAATAATAATATGGTTGATCAAAATTACATAAAGCATTAAATTATATATTAAATGTTGCAAAATTATATAACTAATTCTATAATTACTATATACATATGCGTTGACTACATTATATCAATGTAAAAATTAAGATTTTCTTTTACTTGTTACATATATACAGTATAAAAAATTCCTGCTATCTGTGTATATATATACTATACCTGTATTTATATATTCAATTTTAAGTTTAATTTTTTTATTCTTTAGATTGACAACTTTTTTTCATTATCTTTTTGCCTGGTCTTTACAAATTAGATAAACTGTTCAGGAGTAATAGGGTTAGTGGTTTTATAACTGCCTCTTCCCTATTCAATTTATTATAACTAGGATATATTATGGCAAAATTATAAAATGAACCATAACATTTTTATGAAAAAATATATTTTTATAATTTCAGAAATTGAATATTTTCATATTGAAGGGAAGTCCTGGATATATGAATATATTCTCTTTTTTACATAAGCATAAAAAAAAAGAGAGGATTATGTGATTAAAAGCAGTAAACTTAATCAATCTACTATAATATTGTAAGTATATTTTTCATTTTCCATTTTTTTTTTCACTTTAATAATTAAGGAATTTGTAGAATCTAATGTAGGCTATGGTCTGAAGATTTAGTTTACATACCGGTAATATATATATATATATATATATATATATATGAACTTATATATATAATATATATATATATATATATATATATATATATATATATATATATATTTTATATATATATATATATATATATATATATATATTATATATATATATATATATATATATATATATATATATATATATATATATATATATATATATATATATATACCTCTTAACTATATATATATATATATATATATATATATATATATATATATATATATATATATATATATATATATATATATATATATATATATATATATATATATGCACTTACCATATAAAATACACCCAGGTGAAAATAAAGGGAATTAAGCTTTTCGGCTCAACAGAGCCCTTTTCAGATTCCCATTATAATAAAATAAAAATAGTAAAAGAAACTGTTGCTCTTCCACCAAGAATAAAACTACTTAAACCTCATTAAAACCATAAAATGAGACCAGCAGTTTCAATACCAAACATTAAAACAAAAGAAATAGACATAAAAATACAGTGTACAGTTAAAAACCATACCACCTATAAATAGGATTAAAATGGAGACCAACTGACTGTAAGCAGAGTTAACGGGAGCCAGAAAGGCTAAGCTCAATGATCAGACAGAGACCCAAGAAAACCTTAAAACAAAATTGACTTACCAATAAAAATAAAGGGCAGAGGGAGATGATCTAATATATAATATTCAATTCAAGGAGGGTTGATATTCTGTATGAGGTTTTGGAATCTAGGTATCTTAAGTAAAATATTACTAGTTAAGTTGTCCAGCTCAACTGAAGATTTGCATATATTAAAATTCTTAACATTGTTTATAACAAATGACTAGGCTAACCTCATGTCAAAAGTGCAATTCTCAGTGCCCAAAGACCTAGCACCAGGAATATTAATTCTGTAATCAAAAGTAATTTGATGCTTAAATAAGGCACTTTCAATGCTCTTCATCCTGAGGCTGTAAGAATGCTGATAGTCGTCTCTTAAAATTAAGCTTCACCATTATACACACTATCACATTTATTGCAGGGGATAGAGTAATTGACGGGGGACTCTTGATTCCTACAATCACCATAGAACTTTTTTAAAGAATTATTCAACATTACAAAATTGATTTCAGGGAGAAATGACTTTGTGACCAACTTCACATGGCAATTTCAACATGTTGCAAGTGTCAAAATTCTTTTTTTCATTATCAAATTTGTAAAAGGACTTACTTGCAGTTGTCAGTGTTTGATGGACAAATAATTGTTTATAACTGAGGTTTAGGAATATATTAGTCAGGTAATTTATTTCAGAATCCAAATATTGCGGGGAGCAAATTCTATAGGCACGCAGGAAAAGACCAGACAAGACTGACTTTTTTTGTGTTTTTGCTGTGCAGAAAAAGCATGGACATATGAATCTGTGTGAGTGGGTTTGCTATTTACCTTGTAAAACATATGATTACCAACCCTCCTCACCAAAGCATAAAAAAAAAAGGAAGCTCATTGTCTTTCTCCAGTTCATAAATAAATTAAGTGGAGGGGAAGGATTATTAAGTGTGGACAAAATATCATCTTTGCAAACATTATTATCTATAAATATAAATGTATCATCTACATATCTAAACCAATTAGCCCCTGGGATTGAGGGTATTAGACAGGAAATTTATTTTAAAAAAAAACTCCATAAAAGGTTAGACAAAGCAGAAGAGACAGAGAGCCCATAGGTAAGCCAGAACATTGATGATAAAACGTCATTATTAAATGAAAAGTAGTTGCTATTGCAGCAAAGTCTAAGTAATGAAAGGAAAGTATTCAATCCAACAAGAAGATCATCAATATGATTGGATAAAATTACTTAAAAAGTCCAAAGTGTGGTCTATGGGTACATTTGTAAAGAGTAACACAACATCCAAAGTCCAAACTGACCATGATTTTATTATTTAGGATTCCATTTTTTACTTTAAAAATAAAATCCTCTGAATTCTTAATTTGGGAGTTGAAAATACAACCCACATATTTTGACAAATAAGAGGCCAACCATTTGGAAAGACCTGAACCAACACAACTATAATTGGAAATTATGGGTCTCATGGGAACATTGCTTGACTAGGATGCCTTGAATCAGCAGATCTATAGCATGTTTATTCCTCTGCCCAAACAGGAGTGTAAGTCCTGATCTGTGAAGATGGGGGGATCTAAAGATTACCATACTCTCTGTTCATCAGTCATGTTAATATCAAGATGATTTCTTTCCTAACAATCAAAGTGATTTTCGAGGAAGAATAATTTTGTCATTCTAAATTTGCTGTAGTGAAAAAAAAAAAAAGAAAAAAATCTATTTTTGAGAAACATCAAAATATGTGGTACTTATTTTATTTCTAAAATCAATAGTTATTGGTGAACTATTTTTTAAAACAGGAAACAATTTATAGACACAAATTTCACCTCTTCCTTTAAGTTAAAATGTAGAAAATTGAACAACCATTTTGGTGCACAATTTTCCAATTATGAATTGTGTCTATGAAAGTAATTCATGTAGGTTAGGATGATGAGTAATGATAGGGTCTAGGACTTTAGTGCACAGAATAAGTTAGCCAACTTAAGTCTATGTATTTTGAAGTGATTACAAAGTTCAGTAAAATTGTTTGCATATTGTCCAAGAATTGTTTAATTCAGTATTTAATTGCGCCAGTAGATTTAAACCTTATGGCATTGGTTCCCAAAGTGTGTGCAGTGGCATCCTGTTATGCCACAGCTTTGCCATAGAGGTGACGCGAAACATTAGAAAAATTTCATATTTCCATTTTCAATTTAATCTTCTAGAAAAATAATAATAAAAAAATAATTACTGATTTTTAAAAGATAAAATAATTAGATCTTGACATAGGGTGCATAGCATACACTGGAACAGAAAAGTAGTAGAAGAACATGATGCAAGTTGAAAAGAAAGCCCTCCCCCCCCTTTTATTGTCCACTTTATACCCCAGAGAGAAATTGTCTCAATCAGAAAAAATCCAAACCTGAGGCTTCATGAGACTGCGACGGACTGACACTGGTATCTTGTCAATGTGGGGTTCATCTTCTAGGCAAAGCCCACAACTATACCATCTAACAAAAACCTGCCTTCAATCCTGTTATGCACTTTTCTTCCCGCCTCTGCCAAACTCACATTCCTCTCCTTCAGACATTCCTTTACTGACTCAATCCACTTTTTCTTTGGTCTCCCAGCAGGTTGATTCCCAGCACACCCACCACTATACATTTGCTTAACCATCCGACTAACATCCGTTCTTTCCATACGACCAAACCATCTCATATATCTCATTTATTCTCTCATTTATCTATACAGTACCTCTTATTCCAGACTGTAGTTTCACTACTATGCATTAACACAGGTAACAACATACCTTCATTCAAAACCCTAGCCCACTCAAGACTTAGTCCCTTTACATTCACGAAGGATTTAATTGCACCAGCCAAATTCCTACCATTCACAACATTCCTACTATATTCTGCAGCATTCGTTCCCCTTTCATCTAACATATATCCTAAATATTTAAACTCAGATACTTGTTCCAGTTGCTCACCATCTAACATACTGCAGACCCTCCTCACTCACTACCATAACCTTACTCTTAACTACATTTATTTTACTTTACAAACCCCTCCTTTTACATACCCTGCCAAACCCCTCTACCAATCCTCTCAAACTCTTCAAATTCACCACACAAAACCAAATCATCAGCATACAATAAGCAGGGCACCCTCCATTCTCTTCCATTCTCCATCATTCTAACACCTTTCCCTGCCACCCCCACCTCTAATTCTTTCATAACCCCATTCATATACAAATTAAATAACCAAGGAGAAATAACATATCCTTGCTTCATTCCACATATCCTTGCATAGCATACACTGGAACAGAAAAGTAGTAGAAGAACATGATGCAAGTTGAAAAGAAAGCCCCCCCCCCCCTTTTATTGTCCACTTTATACCCCCAGAGAGAAATTGTCTCAATCAGAAAAAATCCAAACCTGAGGCTTCATGAGACTGCGACGGACTGACACTGGTATCTTGTCAATGTGGGGTTCATCTTCTAGGCAAAGCCCACAACTATACCATGTAACAAAAACCTGCCTTCACTCCTGTTATGCACTTTTCTTCCCGCCTCTGCCAAACTCACATTCCTCTCCTTCAGACATTCCTTTACTGACTCAATCCACTTTTTCTTTGGTCTCCCAGCAGGTTGATTCCCAGCACACCCACCACTATACATCTGCTTAACCATCCGACTAACATCCGTTCTTTCCATACGACCAAACCATCTCATATCTCATTTTATATTCTCATTTATCTATACAGTACCTCTTATTCCAGACTGTAGTTTCACTACTATGCATTAACACAGGTAACAACATACCTTCATTCAAAACCCTAGCCCACTCAAGACTTAGTCCTTTACATTCACCAAGGATTTAATTGCACCAGCCAAATTCCTACCATTCACAACATTCCTACTATATTCTGCAGCATTCGTTCCCTTTTCATCTAACATATATCCTAAATATTTAAACTCAGATACTTGTTCCAGTTGCTCACCATCTAACATACTGCAGACCCTCCTCACTCACTACCATAACCTTACTCTTAACTACATTTACTTTACTTTACAAACCCCTCCTTTTACATACCCTGCCAAACCCCTCTACCAATCCTCTCAAACTCTTTCAAATTCACCACACAAAACCAAATCATCAGCATACAATAAGCAGGGCACCCTCCATTCTCTTCCATTCTCCATCATTCTAACACCTTTCCCTGCCACCCCACCTCTAATTCTTTCATAACCCCATTCATATACAAATTAAATAACCAAGGAGACATAACACATCCTTGCTTCATTCCACTATTAATATTAAACCAATCATTTTTGACTCCATTTAAAATATATATATATATATATATATATATATATATATATATATATATATATATATATATATATATATATATATATATATATATATATATATATATATATATATATATATATATATATATATATATATATTACTTTTGATACCTTTCAGAAGCCTACCACCAACACCATATATCACTATCACCTGCCACAGAGCTTCCCTATTAATCCTGTCATATGCCTGTTGCAAATCCATAAAACCTAAATACAATTTATTCTTTCTCATTTTCTCAATCATTTGTTTCAATGTAAAAATTTGATACACATACCCTCTACCACTTCTAAATGCACCTTGTTCTTCACTAATCAATCCTTCAGTCACTCGACGTATTCTTTCAACCGAATACTAGCATATATATTCCTACAACACTCAATAAACTAATTCCCCTATAGTTCCTACAGTTCCCCTTTTCCCCCTTACCTTTATATAAGGGTACTATTACTGCTCTTCTCCAATCTCTCATAACTATACCCTCCATAAACGCTTTGTTACACAATTTCCAAATCCATTTAATCACCATCTCTCCTTCATTCTTGATCATTTCACCAGTAATTCCATCTATGTCTGCAGTTTTACCATTCTTCAACTTTCTCACCCTACCCATTACTTCCTCCCTGCTAATTACCTCTTCCCCAAGATTTCTATTTCTTGTACCATCAAACCCACATACATTGACTATCACCTCTTCATTACTGCCAATGTTATGCATATTTTCAGTGTTCCCTCCACACTTTTCTCACATCCATTTCATTGGTTATTAAAGCTCCATCCCTATTTATTATTTTATGCAGATTCCCCTTACCCTCATTCTTAATCTTTCAAGCTTCCTTTCAGAAAAGCTTCCTATTCCCTTGTAGGTCCCAATTCATCCTTCTTCCAAACTGTTCATTTATATAATTTTTTCTCATATATATATATGCAACTTTAAGTTTTTCTTTTTTCCTCCTTATACAATTTCAAACATCTTTCTTTTGAGAGACAGTTTCTTTTAGCACATTCAACCATGCCCCCTTTTTACTGCTTTCATCACCTCTTCATTCCACCATTCACTGTCGAGATTCTTACTTCCTACTCAAGCACATCAACATACCTCCTGCATTTCTAACAAGGTCTTCCTTCATTTGTGCCCAGATTTGATCAGTTTCATCTTGTTTACATTCATCTGATTTATTCACTAGCACTTAAATAATTCACAAGCACTCTTAAATACTTTTCTTTATTACCTTGTTCACTTAACTACTCACTCATAATTCTTCCCACTTCCTTCCTTACCGCTTTCCTCTCCTTCCAGGCCCCCA
>JABUQX010021908.1:10000-20000 GCA_015478945.1 Trachelipus rathkii
TATTATTATTATTATATTATTATTATATTATTCACTAATACTGTTAACTTTGATTTAAGTGTTACTACTGGTGATTATTATTACTGTTAATTTATTATTATCATTATTAGCATTAGTATATGTAATATTATCATTATTAAAACTATTATTTGATTTATATTATTACTATTTGTTTATTATTATATTATTATTATTATTATTATTATTATTTATTATTATTTATTATTATTATTCATTATTATTTATTATTATTATTATTATTATTATTATTATTATTATTATTATTACTATTATTATATTATTATTTATTATTATTATTATTATTATTATATTATATTATTATATTATTATATTATGATTATTATATTATTATTATTATTATTAATTATTAATATTATTATTAATTTTATTTATCTTTGTATTATTATTATTACTATTATAATTATTATCTATTATTATTATTATTATTATTATTATTTTATTATTATTATTATTCATTATTATTATTATTATTATTATTATTATTATTATTATTATTATTTTATTATTATATTTATATTATTTATTGTTATTATTATTATATTATTATTATTATTATTAATTATATTATTATTATATTATTTTATTTATTATTATTATTATTATTATTATTATTATTATTATTTTATTTATTATTATTATTATTATTATTATTATTATTAATATTATTATTATTATTATTATTATTCCATTATTATTATTTCATTAATATTATTATTATTATTATTAGTTATTATTATTATCATTATTTTATTATTATTATTTATTATTAGTATTATATATTATTATTATTTTTTATTATTATTATTTTTTCTGTTATTCTATCTTATTTTCTGTTTATTATTATCATTATATTATTATCTTTCTTATTTTTTCTTTTTTTAATGTAAATTTTATAATTATATTATTATTTATTATTATTATTATATTATTATTTATTATTATTATTATTATTATTATTATTATTACTATTACTATATTATTTATTATTATTATTATTATTTTTATTATTATTATTTTATTATTTCTTGTTAGAATGAAAAAAAGTCTTAGTCTTATTACTATTTAATACTACCATATAAATATTAATTATTATTATTATTATTATTATTATTTTATTATTATTATTATTATTATTATTATTATTAATTATTATTATTATTTCGTTATTATTATTAAGCTTTTATTATTATTATATTATTATATTTATTATATTATTATTATTATTATTATTTATTATTAATTATTATTATTATTATTATTATTATTATTATTTATTATTATTATTATTATTCACTAATACTGTTAACTTTGATTTAAGTGTTACACTGGTATTAATTATTTACTTGTTATCATTATTATCATTATTAGCATTAGTATTAGTAAATATTATCATCATTATACTATTATTGTTTTATTATTATTTACTATTACTGTTTAATTATTCATTCATTATTATTATTGTTATTATATATTATTTATTATTATTATTATTATTATTTATTATATCTATTATTATTTATTATTATTATTATATTATTATTATTATTATTATTTATTATTATTATTATTATTATTATATTATTATTATATATTATTATTATTATTATTATTATTATTTCATTTATGTATTATTATTATTATTATTATTTTATTATTATTATTATTATATTATATTATTATTATTATTATATATTATTATTATTATTATTATTATATTATTTATTATTTATTATTATTACTTTATTTTCCCATATATTATTCCGTTGCCAATTTTATCTAATCTTTGTTATTATTATTCATGGCTTTTGTTGTTTATTATTATTAATTATTATTATTATTATTATTATTATTATTATTTATTATTATTATATTATTTATATTATTATTATTATTATTAAATATATATTACTATTATTATTTTATTATTATTATATTGAAAAATATTTTTTATCATTATTATTATTATTATTATTAATTTTATTGATTATTATTATTAATTTTATTATTATTATTATTTTTATTATTATTATTATTATATTTATTATTATTATTATTATTTTATTATTAATTATTATTATTTATTATTATTATTATTATTATTATTATTATATTATTATTATTATGTATTCATGTTGATTATTATTATTTTTATTCATTATTAATTATTTTTTTATTATTAATTTATATATTATTTATTATTATTGATTATTATTATTATTATATTTTATTATTATTATTATTTTATTATTATTCATTATATTATTATTATTATTATTATTATTATTATTATTATTAATATATATTATTTTATTTATTATTATTATTTATTATTATTATTATTATTATTATTATTATTATTATTATTATTATTATTATTATTATTAATTATTAATTATTATTATTATTATTATTATTATTATTATTATTATTATTATTATTATTATTATTATTATTTTGGGCTCAATGGACGAAAACGTCCCCCTAGTAGCCCTTTTCTCATCTATTTATTATTTTGTATTAATATAAATATGTAAACATAACCATGTAATCTTATTAGAGAGAATAAAATATTTTGATTTGATTGATTAATATTATATTATTATATATTATTATTATATTATATATTATTATTATTATTATTTTATTATTATTATTATTATTATTATTATTATTATTATTATTATTTATTATTATTATTATTATTATTATTATTATTATTATTATTATTATTATTATTATTATTATTATTATTATTATTATTTTTATTATTAATTATAATTTTCATTAGTTATTATTATTATTATTATTATTATTATTATTATTATTATTGTTATTATTATTATTATTTTATTATTATTATTATTATTATTTTTACATTATTATTATTATTATTATTATTATATTATTATTATTATTATTATTATTAATTATTATATATTATTATTATTTATTATTATTATTTTATTATTTATTATTATTATTATTATTATTATTATTCATTATTATTATTATTATATTATTATTATTATATTATTATTATTTATTATTATTTATTATTATTATTATTTATTATTATTAAATTATTATTAGTATTTATTTTCTAATTATTGTTCTTACTTTTTTTTTTTATTTTATTATTATTATTATTATATATTATTATTATTATTATTATATTATTATTATTATTATTATTATTATTATTCATTATTATTATTATTATCTATTGTTTGACTTTATTATTACTATTTATTATTATTCCCATTAGTATTCTTATTATTATTAGTAATATTATATTTTCTTCTTCATTATATTATTAATTTCTTTATTATATTCTTATTATTTAAATTTAGGAGGATTATTTTTATTATTATTATTATATTATTATTAAATATAATATATAATTAAATTAATATTATTATTATTTATTATTATTATTATTATTTATTATTATTATTATTATTATTATTATTTTATTATTAATTTTAATTATTAGTATTATTATTATTATATCTATTATGATATTATTATTATTATTATTAATTACACAGGCCTGCATTTGAAAAAAAAAATTCTGTTCCTGGGGTTTTCTGAAGTGATTCCTAACGAAATTGTCCTCCTAAATTGAAATATGACATTCATTTTGCTCAATCAGGTCTGGTTTTTGAGATACAGCGCACTACTTCTTTTAGAAATTGGGTAATTTTAAGAAAAATTCGTTATTTATATCAAAGTTATTTAATAAATTACAATTACTTGTAAACTAGGAAAAAAATAAATACCGACTCAATTCGACTTTCCTTTAATTAATTTTAAACTTACAGACTACTTATGAGCCTACCCAAGACGTGCAAGAAACTATTTTCCAAGAAACGAAGTCCTTGATGATTTCCGTTTGTGAAGCGATGTTGGTTCGTCGCGTTTAAGACACCAGCAATAGTCAGCTAACATGTTGATGTCCCAGCGTCCTTGATATCTTGTTTCCATCGTCTTTATGTCTTGGTGAAATCTTTCACCTTGTTCCTCGCTGTAATCTCCACAGTTTGCGGGAAAATAGTCAAGATGTGAATGGAGAAAATGCATTTTTATCGACATGCGAGCTCCCATTTTTTCGAAGCTTTTCATAAGCTCATTTACATGTGAGATATATTCTGAGCTTCTTTTATTTCCCAGAAAACCGTCAATTACTTTACTAAACGATCGCCATGCATCTTGTTCACTGGCTTCCATATTGGTGTAAAAATGCTTGTCCTTTAACAGAGTTCTAATTTGGGGACCGTCAAATATGCCTGCATGGAGCTTTGCATCACTGATGTGTGGGAATTTTTGCAGTAGATACTTAAAAGCTTGGCCTTCTTTATTCAGTGCTTTGACAAAGTTCTTCATCAGGCCAAGCTTTATATGAAGAGGAGGCAGTAAAACATTTTTGGGAGGGACTAGAGGTTCAGCTACCACGTTGTGGCAGCCAATTTGGAATGTCTCTCGAGCTGGCCAGTTTTTTTGCTTATAGTGAAGACTATCAGCACGGCTATCCCATAGACACATGAAGCAAGGATATTTTGTGTAGCCTCCTTGCATCCCAAGAAGAAGGCACACAACCTGAAAGAAAGGATTAATTCTTAAATACATTAAATGTAGTAAATTAAAATTGAAAACTGTCTTTATGCTTGCATATTGATGTACATGGTTTCTAAGAACTTATATTTTTTTCATAGGTAATTTTTTTAAAAATGAAGATTTATAATGACAAGAAGAAACTGGGAAATATATCTTACCTTGAGATCACCACATATTAACCAGTTGTGGTTAGAGTACTTGATTGTATTAATCAATACTTCCATATTTTTGTAGCTTTCTGTTAACTGAACTGAATGGGCAATAGGTACGGATGCCATTTTATTGCCAATATTTAAGAGTACTGCCTTCAAGCTTCTGCTAGAAGAATCAATGAAGAGCCTCCATTCACTTGGTTGGTAAGGAACGCCAAGTGCCTCAATTAAACCTTTTACATCATTGCAATACACAAAATAGCTGCAAGAAGCAACTGCAAAGAACTTTCGAAACTCTTCGTCTCTATTTCTGAACCAAAAGTATGTAGTTTCTTGAGAGAGGAGGTGATTCTCACTAAGACGGGATGCAAGAAGTTGTGCGTTCTCTTTAGAAAGACCAAGATCTCTAGTCAAGTCATTTAATTTACTTTGAGTGAGTGGTCTTGGCGAAGTGTTTGTAGACGTAGGCTGATATGTCACTGAAGTGTCAGTGTCATCCACTTCTATATCTTCTATATTGTCTTGTAGCTCAGTATTTTCAGGTGGAGAAGGAACTGGAACTCCTGGACCATGTGGTTGTGGTTTAATGGCAGAAGGAACATCAGGGTAGACTACAGTGTGCTTGTTCTTCTTATTGATACCTGAAAAAAGGTTTCGCCTACTTAATTTACATAATATTAATTCACTCGACCCTCGTTTCCACACTTTTATACACAATTTTCATACCAGGAAAATTTACCAATTTTAAATACAATCAATTTTTATATACAATTTAAGAGTATATATATACTGTATATATATATATATATATATATATATAACCACAATTTATATATATATATATATATATATTATATATATATATATATATATATATATATTATATATACTATATATATATATATATATATAGCCTATATATATATATATATGGTAAGAACAATTAAACTCCCCTTATTGGGTTTCGAACCCGCACCCTCGCAGTTAGTATGCCAAGCGTGTTACCACTAGACCAACGAGAGGCTAAAAGGAAATCCACCATTTTTCTCTGAAAGATTACTATCTTCCCAGAAGAATAAGGCAAGTCAATCTTGACAGTGACCTCTGGCAGATCTCCCCGCCCCCACTCGGGTCAAGGGTCACACAGGGTGCTACTCGGGGAGTAACGGTATCAGTAACAAATTTAGAACTGCTAAAATACTCACACATATATATATATATATAGTATACTAATATATATATATATATATATATATAATATATAATATATATATAATTTAACCACAATTTCTCTACCAGAATAATACACTATTTTTATACACAATTACAATTTCAATAGGCTACCAAAAGATTTTTATAAACCTTTCTAGATTTGTCAAGGACTATATTCGTAAAGTAATTATCTCACCTTTGAGATTGGTCATGCAAAAATAGCAGTCTGTAATATGGTCCTTGCCTTCTCTCCACACCATAGGTACACCAAATGACAAACAGTTCGTTTTGCCCTCACTCCAGCGCCTTAAGGCTATGATACAGGCTTTGCAGCACATATGTGGAGCAAAGGTTTTGTCTTGATCTCCTAGCTTTATTCCAAAATATGCATTGTAAAGGAACTTTACTAACGGCGTTATAGTGCATTGCTGGTCACTAAAAGTTACTTTGCCACACACATAACAAAATCTATCAGGACTGTTTTTACACTTTCTATTCATTTTTATGAAATATTAGGAGTTTTGCTAATGTATCTGCCTGCAAAAAAATTCACAAAGATAAATAAAGCTTTAGAAATACACTTTAAACACTGTTCCTAGATGAGAACAGTCATGGATTAAAGTAAGAACACTTAGTTGGAGAGTGAGCAAGCAACACACAACCACTCGCGCCCGCGGTCAGCTAGAGACTGAGCTCTCTAATGCCATCTAGGGAGCTCGGTCTGTATCTTAAAAACTAGACCTGATTGAGCAATATGAATGCTTGATTTGGATTTAGGAGACAAATTTCATTAACAACCACCTATAAAACCCCCAGGAACATTTTGGTCGCAGGCCTGTGTTATTATTATTATTATTATTATTATTATTATTATTATTATTATTATTATTTATTATTATTATTATTATTATTTATTATTTATTATTTATTATTTATTATTTATTATTTATTATTTATTAATTATTATTATATTTTCTTTTTTATTATTATTATTATTATCATCATTGTTGCTACAATTTTCATTATTACTATTACTATTATTAAGATTATTTTTATTATTGTTAATGTGGAAATTATTGTTGGCAATTCATTATTACTTTGAAAATTAGGCATATTACTATTTCTATTTCAGCATATTATCATCGACTTTAATATTTTTAAATCGTTTATGTATATTAGTCATTCAGACGTGAAGGAATCTACTGTGTTTCACCCAGCAGCAATTTTTCAGAGCAGAAAACAATTACCTTTTTTAAATAGATGTATTTAGCAGAGTAGTATCTACTGTGGAAATTGCAAATCTATAGATGCTCTGTATATTGTTCCTAATAACACTTTTCAGTTTTTATTATTATTATTATTATTATTATTATTATTATTATTATTATTATTATTATTATTATTATTATTATTATTATTATTATTATTATTATTATTATTATTATTATTATTATTATTATTATTATTATTATTATTATTCTATTCGGCGTGTCTAAGCCCATCCACATGCATGAACAAAGAACCTAATCCAAAATGGCACACAAAATATTTTTTAAAATATATTTTGAATAGAAAAAAATTACACTTCTAAAATGTGACAAAAGCCTAACAGAATTTCTGCCTTCGGAGATTTCATGCGATGTAAGAGGATTATCTTCTGCGCACATGTATGCATTTATTCGTTTTCATCAACACAAACTCATGCACTTTTATATATATATATATATATATATATATATATATATATATAATATATAATATATATATATATATAATATATATATATATATATATATATATATATATATATATATATATATATATCATATTATATATATATATTATATATATGGTAAAAGATACTTAACGGCTACACGCTAATAGTGTAAATTAGTAATATATAGTGTATATCAAACGAAAGTTCAAATTTAAAAAAAAAAAACATCTTTAGGGGTTAGGAAAGATGTTTTCAAAGTAATTAAATTTTTTTTTTTGTGGATTTTCTTGCGAACTAGTTTTTAACGCGCTTATTGAAATTCAATAAGATATATGGGAAAGAAGAAGTGTTACGAGTTCAGTGTCTGTTTGGAAGGGATAGTGTAGGGCAGTATTTCAAAAAAAAATTTAACTTGGGCGCACTTTACAATAAATGAAAATTTTGCGGCGCACTTATATATATATATATATATATATATATAATATATATATATATATATATAATTATATTATATATATATATATATATATATATTATATATATATATAATTATATATATATATATATATATATATTATATATATATATATAGTTAAATATTGCAATATTAATCGCAATTATTTAAGTTGTAAATAAAAAAAGAACATTTTATGGGAAGGTAAAGAATTTTAAATTTACTGCCTTCTCTGCGATTGACCACCGCATGTTGCGAATTGGGACAATATACCCGGTGCTTTACGACTTGGGGGATATGCTCGCGTAAAAGCACGCGGGTTATGTCCTCATTCCGCAACCATGAGGTGGTTGAATTCCCAGAGAAAGCAGTAATTCTTCACCTTCCATAAAATGTTCTTTCTTTATTTCCATCTTAATATAATTGCGAGTAATATCAATATTAACATCTACAATATAAAGAACGATGGATAGGACAGGCTGGACACTTGGTGATGAAAGCCTTAAAGGGAGCTCGGTTGCTTTAAAACTGTTCTGAAACCGCAACTTTTTGGGTTGGGTGGATAGCTCAGTCGTAACAGCACCGGTTCTTGGTCCTCATTCGCAACATGCCCTGTGTTCAATCCCACCAGAGAAAGGCAGTAAAAGTTCCTTACCTTCCCATAAAGTAATGTTTCTTTATATATATAATATATATATATATTATATATAAAATGATATATTTATTTATATATATTTATACTATATATAAAAATATATAATATATAATTATTATATATATATATATATAATATATATTATATATATATATATATATATATAGTAGTATTGTTCCGGTTTGACGCAACTTAAGGAATGCGAGCGTTGAGTGTCCTTATCAGCGTTAGCTGATCAGGACATCAAGTTTTTGAGATAAGCGATGTTCTAGACTCCGTAATATTTTTTATTTTATTTTATTTATTTTTATTTATATTATTTTATTATATTCAATATTTTTTTTATATATTATTATTATTATATTATTATTATTATTATTATTATTAGTTATATTATTTTTGTATTATTATTTTATTATTAATTATTATTATTAGAATTGATTTTTAGGCACAGGCTCCGGCTCAGCCTGGTTCCGATATATATCTACAATGGTTAGGGTTATCGTATCAGGCTAAAATTTGGAGGGGTGTTAGATGGTGACGTACCCTCGTCGTAGACGAGGTTACGTCCCCGTGGGTCCCCCGAAGGGCGACCCCACCCCCCTTAAAAATCGAAGTGTTCGTATTATTGGCTGAAATTGTTGGTGAGAGGATTCAGAGTTGAATTTCTAAAAATACTTGATAGGGGAATCTGAGGAGTTGGGCTCCGGCAGCGGTGCTGGAGCCGGTGGTGCCGAGTTAATAAACATCCGTATAACAACAATATTGGTGGTTGCTTATATAAGGTTATCCGAGACCGTAGAATCTCGAATATGATGTTATAATCGTATAGGGTGTCTAGACCCCCATTGAGCGGGCCTTTGGACTGAAAAAAAGAGCACAGAGTGCAAAAACAAAGGACGAAGGAGGAAGAAAGAAGGAAGAAAAGATGAATAAGGATGGAAAGAATGAAGAAGGAATCTGATTTCAGAAGGAGAGGAGTTGACAGCTGCACCTGTGCTGGCTCCGGTGCGGTCCCGAGTTATTAAATATTTGTGTAAATGATTACAAATATTTGGGTCTTTATATATGTTCATTGGGTCTGTAGATTCGAAATCATGGTTTCAAGAACCATCAAGAAAAAAATAAATAAACATAAATAAATAATAAATAAA
>JABUQX010021908.1:25000-27500 GCA_015478945.1 Trachelipus rathkii
CACTACAGTGTCACATCCCAAGACACACAACACACACCACACACACACACTTTCCTTGGCAATCTTTTGGATCGATTATTCCTTCCGATATTTGATGTCTCAGCTTTGATGCTCAGCTTTGAATTGGGCCTCAACTTTGAATGCCTCACTTTGATGCCTCAGCTTTTGATGCCTCAGCTTGAATGACTCAACTTTGATTGACTCATCTTAATGCTGCCTCAGCTTTGATGAATCATCTTTTGATGCCTCATCTTTGTTGACTCAGCTATGATTGGCTCAACTTTGATGGCTCAACCTTGATGGCTCAACTTTGATGGCACCTTATATTGATGGTTCAGGCTTTGATGGTGCCTATCTGTCGTCCATCTTTGATGGCACTATATGATGTTTATTCTTTGATAACACCTATTATTGATGTTCCATCTTTGATGACTCAGATTTATCGATGGTTCAACTTTAACGGTTCAACTTTGATGGTTCGCCAATCCACCGTAAGGATGGTCTAAGGGGTGTCCTATGAACGATCCCTAGTGTGTCAGACGAGTGTCCAGACGAGTGCCAGGAGTGCCATGAGTGCTAATGAGTGCCAAGTGAGTGCCACATAGTGCCAAGTGTGTGCCACAGAGTGCCAATAAGTGCCAAGTGAGTGCCACATGGTGCCAACTGAGTGCCACTTTTTTCAAGCCTTTTTTTCTAGCCTCCCCTGAGCCTAGAATAGCGCTAATATTGGTGTCTACCCCTAGGTTTTAAGGTATGAGGAATCGATTGGTGTATATTACAAAGTTGCTAGATCTTCCCTACTATTGAGTTAAACTTTTCTAGGCCTACCCTGAATCACAGAATAGTCGTAATATTGGGTGCGTACCCTAGGTTTAATAAGGTATAAGGAACTCGATTGGGTGTGTATTATAAGTTGCTTAGGATGACTCCTTCGTTCCAATCCCGTCCCCGTTTCCGTCCCGTTTCCGCGCCCTCGCACGTTCCCGCCCACCGCGTTCCCGCCCGCCGCGTTACTGTCCGCCGCGTTCCCGCCCGCCGCGTGCGCTGCGGGCGCAATATTACCGCCGCGTGTGCCCGCAGGCGCTATATTACTGCGCGTACGAAAATATTTCATAAGTTATGACTACTCAATGTAAACTATTCAAAAAAATTTCTTTTCAAAATATACTATGAGTCATTCATTTTACTTCAAACTTAACATTTTTATTAAAAACATTTTAACGAATCCAAAACTGTTAACTACATTACAAACCTATTTTTATTAATTTAACAACATATTTCATAGTTGTGATATAAATGTAAACTATCAAAAAATTTCTTTTCAAATATACTATGAGTCATTCATTTTTATATCATATTTATTATTTTGTTAGCTTTACGGTTGTAACTTTGTTATGATTATTAAATATATAATAATAATAATAATAATAATAATAATAATAATAATAAATAATAATAATAATAATAATAATAATAAAAATAATAATCATAAGAATTAAAAATAATAAATAATAATATAATAATAATAATAATAATAATAATAATAATAATAATAATAATAATAATAATAATAATAATAATAATAATAAAATAATAATAATAATATAATAATAATAATAATATATTATTATTATTATTATAATTATTATTATTATTATTATTATTATTAATTATTATTATTATTATTAATTATTATTATTATTATTATTATTATTATTATTATTATTATTATTATTATTATTATTATTATTATCTATTATTTAATAATCATAACAAAGTTTTTAACAACCGTTAAAAAGCCTAACAAAATCATCACCTAAACTAAGACATAACATTACCTACTAAGTACGAATAAACAGTCAATATTAACAAGTAACTAAAACCAGCATCAAAACAAAGAAACCTACTCCCTCTAACCCTGCAAAGAACTAACTACATACTTACCAAAGTTTGATGCTATATGACACACAGATGTCCAGTTAGGCTTACCCGGTAAGCTAATCATTAGGGTTACTTTCATGTTTAAACAAAAGCTTTCACGAATGCTCTCACTCATCATCATCATAATCTCAACCTTTACTATACTTAACCGTACAATTTTCAGCGACGAGTCCTACGACATGGAGATCACCCCTAAAGAGATGCATGAACACCCATCTCGGGGTACCTCCGTGATTTGATATGCGTGATACTTTGATGAAGGTGATATCAATTCGTAGCTCAAGATGCTGGTATCTTTGATAGATTGGACACTTTGCTAAGGGATTTTGCTCGGTAATACTGCTTTAGCTGCTGATGATATGTTGGAAAAGGGGAGATAGATTAAGTTTTGTATGCACTGTTAGCTACTTTACCATTGATAAGTAGGGAACTTTGTGAATGTTAGCAGATCAAGGATGGCACGAAAAAAATCAAATGAAAAAAATCAACTGATTTTTTTTACTTGATTTTTTTTATAAACAAATCATGATTTTTTTTTTATTTTATTGATTTTTTTTTT